>PVJI01002279.1:0-149590 GCA_004026765.1 Micronycteris hirsuta | reverse complement strand
GGTGGTGGTGGTGGTGGTGGTGGTGGTGGTGGTGGAGGTGGTGGTGGTGGTGGTGATAATAGTGACAGCGGTGTGTATGTGTGTTTGTGTGCTTTTAGTTTAGTTAGCAGTATCCTCATTTCACACACAAATGAATTAAAGCTCAAAGAGTTTATTTGATTTGTCTGAGATCAATAACTAATATTAGCACATGACTTCAGATCTCAAGTCCAAGTTATGCATGCACTAAAAGCTCTCTTAACTAATTTCTGCTTAATTTCCACTTAACTGGCTGCTGAGTTAACTGCATTCGCCACTCTCCCTGTCACTCAGACTCCCTGAAGCCCACGGCACTCTGAGCTCGCTCGCTCCACGCCGGCCCTTTCCCTCTGCCGCGAATGCATTCGCTACTTGAATCCGCTGTGTCTTTTCCCAGACCTGTTCTTACCAGATGTATTTTTTCATATAATTATGTAATTTACCTACATTCTTCAGAAACTGATACAATATGAATGTGAAAAGAGAACTGCTGTTTCTCTGAAAACTAAGTAGAATATTTTGGAAAGATTCAATAACAGCAAGTGGGGAGACAACAGCAGTTAAATTAGATGTGGGAATAAACTGTAATAGATTAGGGGAAAAAACAGAGACATCCAGCAGTGCTTTCCATTCAGATCACTTCACAACAAGAACCTTCACCCTCGCGCCTGACTTTCAAGAAATACAAACTAGAAATCGTGAGTGATGACTTATGAATATTGTTGATGCAGGAAGATACCTATTTTCAGTCAGCCAATTCATTCGCCAAGGAAAGGTTTTGACTCTGTCAAAAGCCAAATGAATGTGCATTTACATGTGTTGGCATATTTACAATGTTTCTATATTATTTATGAATCACCGCCGTTAGTAGCTATTCTGGCTAACAAACCACCTGCTCTTCCTATTTGAGATTATAAGAGGGCTGGACTCTGCCAGTTCTCTACAGCTCCGCTCTCCTAGGTTTAGGGTGTGCAGCAGACCAGCTAGGACTCAGAATTCAGGAAAGCCTAGTCCCGGTTCCCTCTCTACATGATGCTATTGACGGGTACACGGTCAGACTGTGCCGTGATTCATTCAACTCCTCCTTTCTCCGTACCCCTAACTGACCTCTTCTCCATGAGTTCAATTTAATTAAGTTGGGAATATGGAGATCATTCCCATTTGGAACTTGTTAATCAAAATAATATAGCCACATAGATCCATATGGACTTCTCTCATTTTTCAGCCTGAGAAACAACGGTTGTGTGTTGCTACCACTTGTTGACCATTGAGAGGATCAGAATGCTTGTCACAGATTTACTCTGAGTGTTGGGCTAACCTGGCAACCTAGAAAGTAGCAGATGAAAGTGGACGCACTTCAAAGAGCAAAGAGCATCATTATCCATCATTTCTCTCACTAATTGCAGCCCAAATAGAAAGAGGGGAGAGGAGTGCCCATCCGCTGCTCTGCAGCCAGCCTGGCCTTCTCCACGGAGCCCCAGGCGCTCCCCCGAGGTCAATGTCGCTGCCCAAAGCAAAGCTCCCAGGCTGGCGGGGGAGGTGGAGGTGAGAGGAAGCGCAGAGGAGAGAGTGGGGCTCTGGTGAAAGGAGCACTTTATTTGATAAAATTGTAAAGAGCAGCGTGTACTGTAGAGACAGAATCTCCCAGTAATAAATGTCAGGTTTATGAACAATCGAGCCTCTCGATCTGACTGAAATTGCTCTTTAAGGTCAGCTCTGTAAGTGCTCCCCGGGGTGGGGGGCTGTTCTGCCGAGTTGGCTGTGGATGTGGCTGTGCTGCTGGCGACAGGAAGGGGGTCTGCTCCTTGTGTTATCAGGGTCTGAAAGAAGCAATAGATGTGCTGAGTGGCTCCCAAAAAGGAAACATCCAGGTGCCTCCACAAACCAGAGTTGTGAGGGGGGCAACGAGAAGGGGTTACTGAGTGCCAGAAGCACAGCACTTCAACGAGAGAAAAGACCCTCCTTAGCATCAGCCTGCAGAGCCCCCCAAGGCATGGCCCCACTACCTCTCATAGAGATGCAAATCCCAGTTGCCTGTCTGCCCTGGACCCCAAGGTAGATGCTGCAGCCTGTGAGTGTTCAATAAACTAGTATGACCGAGCAATAAAAATCTTCCACATATAAAGGGCAATAAACAGAATGGAAGCACACATACCTGCCCATGTAACATTGCACATGCATACCCCAGAATTGACTTGGATAGTTCAAGGTCAAAGTGCCGAATCCCCTCTTATCCTGCCCCTATGCCAAAGAAAAACACAACTTTAATCCTAAGGTTTACTGGCTTTTCAGGCACCCAGAAATGGAAAGCTTTTCAATGGTGAACTATTTCACACTAGGTCTTCCAGCCAGGGCAGCTGAGCCCCCCCACGTCTCAGGTGATTTACCTTCTTTAATGCCAAGCTACATAAAGGTCTCACCCTTGAGCCTGTAACCTAGGAGCCCCCTTGGCTCCATTGTACCATTTAACCATGTGGCCCCTTTGAAGCACATTTCCGAGGGGCTTGCTAGAAACTGTGGCAGCTGGAATGAAACCAGCTACCACAGAAAGAAGCCTGTGGCAAAACCCAGGGGAGAAGGAGAGGGGAAGAGGGGGCTCGGAGGGAACCACGATGAACGTGAGAGGAAACAGAGATGATGAGCAGTTCTGTGAGTTGATTTGTATTTCCTGGGGTTACTGAACCAGGGCCTTGATAGACCATATGGTCTGGCCTTGACCCTTGCATCTCCACATGCCCCCGGAGCAGCAGCCCTTGCTGTGGCTGGCTTCCACTTCTTGTTATTCTTGGCACTAGGAGTTCTGATCACAGGGTGGTTCGATATCATAATCCAAAGCATTAGATAGAAACCATCTGGAAGAGCAACCAACTTTAACCTTGAGGGCTACTTGAAAATAACCTTCATCCACTGAGCCCTGTGTTCACATGCAAAAATAGGTTATTTAAAGCATATTTCAAAAAGCATCCCGTCTTGGGAGCCATCCACCTCGGAAGAGACCGACACTTAACCACTAGGCTTTGATATCTATAGAATGCATTTCTGCCCATCTGCTTAGTGCCAAGTTGCCAGTTACTTGCACAATGGGGATGCAATAAACAGGGCCGAGAAGGTAACAAAATTCACTGCAGGATGCTAAGGAACAGAGAGCAGAAAGGCCACGCCTGTGATAAATCAATTAGCCGATTATTCAGCAGAAAAAATAACAGTTACTATACCAGTGGTTGTTACTATGGAGTCTGAAGGCAGTCAGAGAAACAAGTGAAAAGTGCAAGATGAGCAATTAACCCCATTATTATTATTATGTTTATCAGTAGGCCCCCTAGTTTCCCAACTCGAATTCCCAGTGAACACATTAATATTTATACAGGTGTGTATGCATCTTTCACACACACAGTACTTTCTGTATCTGTCATATTCTCCAGTAAGTTTGTGAGACTTCATCAATTAACAATAACAAAAGAGGAAATGCAGTTCTCCAAAAAGCCACAGGATAAGTCAGGCAAGGAAAACAGACAGACTATAAACTCCGAGATCTCCTTTATGGTTCTCTGACTCACGACGCAGACGGTGGCTCTTCTCATGAGGACGCATTCCTCCGGGAGGCTTTCAGGAAGGTGTTCTGTGCTGTGAGGGAGGAAGGGTTACATCTCGCAACTATGTAATACCACGTGAGGTGGGAGTTAGCTGCCTCTTTTTATAAAGGAAGCACAGCTCTGCTCAGGGAGGCAGGATGTGCAAACAGCTCACATGTGAGCCAGGAATAGGTCCCCCTCTGTTCTCTGGATTTGGGCCATGAAGCCCAAAGCCTGGAAGGTTACCTGGGGGAAGGAAGCCATTGCAGGGCAAACTCCGTTTTCTAAAATACTAACCTACTATTTGCATGACTGGGAGATGAAATACTGGAGAAGGTAGGATACTGGGGTAACTTGTTGATATAGCAAGAAGAGGACTAGTTGATAACTAGGAGGTACTATGTGTGCCAAAATCTTTTTCTCGAATAGTCAGAACCTAGCTCTGGAAGCTCTAGGATTTCACATTGCACCACAGCGGTGCCCAACCTGCAGCCTGCATGTCAAGTGCACTCACTAGAATGGTGTCTGGAGCATCACGGTCCCTAACAGGCACACGGGAGAGAGAACAGACCCTTCGTGAGCATCCAGCAGGGCCCTGCCTTAGAACACGGCCTTGCGAGGGTCCTGGTGGAACCCATATGCCTTCCAGGGGCCCGGCGTGGCCTCGGCCAGCTCACAGGGGACTTTTGCGTGGGTGTAAGGAAGCCCCCTTTCCTCTAGGATGGCGAGGTTCAACTGGTGTGCCCCAAGAATTTGTAAAACCTGCACTACCTGACTCTTTTGTCTGGCGCACTGAGCTCTTTCCCCTGAGATTGTCAAATGAAAAACATGGCTGCAGCCAACACAACAATAGCTGTCCAGTGTGAATGAATTAGAATTATGCCGATATATTTTGTCAGTTCGGCAAAAAGCATATTTTTCAGTGTGCCCCAGAATGTTAATAATCAGGTTATGTGTGCCATGAGATGAAAAAGGTCAGAAGTCGCTGCTCTAGGATGTCACAGCTCTGGAAGCAGGGCTTGCGGGCACACCACCTGCACGACAGGGTGTGTGTGGTGGCCCCGGAGGGTCTTGGACGTGGAGTGGCTCCTTGGACAGACCCCAGGTCTCCCCTAAACCCCTCTCAGTGCTTTACGATCAGAGCATATCTACTTTGATCTGTTTTAGACATATTTTATTTTTTTAAATGACTCCGCCACTTAAATAAAACACTGAAGGCCACTGTGAGAGCTCTGGTTGCTGTATGTTTCAAAACGATCCCTGGGGGATATTCCCACAGCTTTAGCTAATTTGCAAAAGACGCATGCAGGGCATGGGCAGAGTCTCTGGGCTCAACGTCTACGTGTGAGCAAACCCAGCTTAGCCCCCCTCTCGTCACTTAATGCCTGTCTTGAAAGTCTGGCCTGACTTGCATTGGAGAGAGGAAGAGAAACACCTCTGGGGCCTGGGTGGCCAGAGACTGACATTGCCTTGCTCTGATAGGAGATAAGAATTCAGGGCACAGAACCAAGTCACAGAGAAGCAGAAGGAAGGTGGAACTGATTGGCAGGGAGGGGCAGAGACCTCGCGAGCGGGAGAGCGACAGACAGACAGCGACCGAGGCACACTGCGAAGTGACATATGATGACACATTCTCTTTTCTCAGCCTGCAGCTCCCTTCTAGGAAGGAGGCCAACATAAATTCTTCCACTCAGCGGTGCCTGGATAGGCCCGGAAGAAAACAAAAAGGGGATTAATCTCAGCATTGCAGGCGCCCCTCAGCCACTCCGCTAATACCCAACCTCCACCCAAGGTTTGATTTGAGGAGAGCTTTGCCAGCAGCTGAAACACCAACCGCAGGCGCCCCCCCGCCTCCCCAGCACATTTCATTTCATTTCTATCAAGCGGCGCTTCTGATTGCCTCAGTCTGGAGGGTTGGCAGCGCTACATTAACCTGCCGGATCTCAGGGAGCGACGTGGGCTGCCAACGTGGCTATAAAAGGGCCTCTTCTGTATGTGCAGGTTCCTGGAGATGCTGACAAAAAGCAGCAACAGAAAAGCCCCAGCCTCGTGGTGGCATTTCCTTGCCTCACAATTAACCTTCCTATTGGTAAACAGGTGGGGAGCTTTGGTTGGAAACCAGGTCCTCGCCCTGGCACTAGCAGTTGCCTCAGTTCTGAAAGCAGGCGCGGCGGTCAACTCCTAGGACCCGTTTCCATCCTCTCTCGTTCTCCTGCGCCGCGCGCACAGTTTTCTCTGCACCCCTTTCTTCCGGATGCGGCCTGCCTCCTCTGGCTTCACCATTTCTATCGCCTCTCTTTCCTTCCCATCCGTGCCCGTCCCACAATGGGTTAAATGACTCCGCTGAACCTAAACATCCTTGGAAATAAGTCTATCAATCCGCACGGGAGCTCGGTGGAGGGAGATTATTGCACATGCGCATTTTAATGGAGCTGTGTAAAGAGGAAGAGGGAAAGGCTGTATTCTTAGAACCCACTGGTAGCATAGTAAGGATCTGACTTTCAAAGACTTTTGGTCCGAAATCGTGTCCTAAAACACAGCCTGTCTGGATAAATCTTGTGTCATGCTGTCAAATTTACCTGGAGTGCAGGTCCTTTTCAACAGACCGTACTTTCCATGTTAAGCTTCACCAGGGTCCATTTTAAATGAGGCACCTTCTAGAAGGTTATCTGACACATATAAATGCAGTCTGGTAGGTTCTGAATGTGCAGCCTTGTCTATTCTTCCCTTTCATTCTGATCCGCAGGCTGAAATCACCCCCCACCCTTGTTAACTCAATTTATTACTAATGCACTAACTGCCATTCTAATGGCTTAAAAGCACTCAATTACCTCCCCAAATACCTTTCCTCAGCTACAACAGGGTGGCTTATTCATCATGCAGGCTCTGACCGTCACAATGGCCGATGTGACCAAAGGTGGTGACGCGGGACCTTTGTGCTGAAAATGGAAAAGCCTGGCTCCCTCTGCAACTCCTCTTTTATCCTGGGTATTAACACAAGCCTTTCACGACTCTTATTCTCTGCCTGCAAAATAGAGTTAAGAGTTGTCCCCTACAATTCCAAAGGGCAGGGAGATTATCAATGGAAATGTGTCGCACAAGTGCATTGCACAAAATTTCAGCTCCCTGGAGATGTGGGATTCAGAATTAATTGGTTTCCCCTTCCCTGGGCTTCACTGTATGGTCTCTTCTTTGTGGCTGCACCATGTTTTCCTCTGTCCTGTTTCCCCAGCAGACTATGTGCTCCTTCAGGGCCAGGACTGTTTTCTGTGCCTCTGGACTGTACACCCCACCAAGGATGAGCACACAGAAGGTGGTGAACTAACCCCCATTGGTCAATACACTCAGCATCGCATGTACCACGCGGTGTTCTTATTTGCTGTCTGCATGACATTTATCTCAATTCTCTTGGGAGGGTAGGGACCACATCTCACATTTCTTATGTTTCCTCCAATCCAGCCCCACCACCATAGTTTCTGGTACAGATAAGCACCAAAGAAGGATGGTCAGAATTAATATGGAAGCCATTCTTTGTATGCAAACAACTGCTTCAAAAAAATAATAATTCTCAAATGATCTTGGAATATTAGTAGATGGTTAATCAGCCCACTTGCTAAATAAAGATACATTGCTGACTAGCGCAGCATCGTTCTAGATGTTAAATTACCTGAGTCGGCTTGCAAACACTACCAAAGTGGGAGCTTAAGAGTTAAAGAGCTGATTTAAGGCCATCAGAGCTACTCGTAGTTGCGTTGTGCTTGATGACACTGAATATTTGCTTGCTCACTAGGTTTGATTATTTGCACTGCACGATTATGAGGTCTATCACTTCCAGGATTGATTTGATGTGTTGTGATTGCAACAGTTTTTGTTATGTGACCTGGTAACTGATTTGGTCAAGTGAATTTCCCTGCAGAGTTATCTACCCATCTTCCTTCAACCATCACCGACCACACACATACAAACTCAGTGAGAGGGACGATGACAACGTCACACGTGTGGCATCTGTCACCCACATACCTCTGGCATTCTGAGGCAGCGCTGCTACTCTCGAGTGCCACTGCAGAAGCTCCTCGGGTGTGTGCAGAGACGTCACCACGGAGATTGCTCCCACTGTAAACGTTCTTGCTTCTCAGTCAGGGTTGACAAAACGCCCCCCTGATGCTGGCTCTACGTATTCGGCAGACGCTCAGGAATACAGTGGAGCTACTTGTCCTTTTTCAAGGAGTGACAGGACCTGGTTCCATGAAGAGAGACAGCACAGGGCACGGGCTATACTGCCTGGCAGAAACATTGCTGGCCACGTATTGAATCACAGAATGCTGCCCTTCAGGTAGGCAAATTAAGTCCACGCCAGGAGAACAGGAGTGTGAAGCAGCAAAAGCTAAGACAGCAGAGGCTGCCAGGTGACCTGTTTCTTTCAGGAACATGTCTCGTGGAGTTACTCAACATGTGAGAGCACAGCTAGTAACATCAGGCTGCAGCATCGATGTAGACACGCACCGCCTACACGCAACCCCTGCTGTAAGCGTCCCGGTTCCCGGAGGCTGCGGCTGGCCAAGGTCACAGAATTTGGCCAAGACCAAAGAGCTACTTGCTAGCACTGGACCTCAGGTCTGTGACGGGACAGTTCTTGGTCTTGACTGCATTCTGCTAAGCCCTGCAAAATTAACTCTACAAAGCCCCATCATCAGCAAAGGAACCTAAGGTCCAGAGAAGCAAAAAAAAACTTGTCATGATAAAGCGATAATTAGCCAACTTGGGAACACGGGCCACATTAATTTATACCGTGACCCTTTGCTGAATTAAGCCTGGTTTCCCCACCTAAATTAGCAGTTCCCTAACGGACTAGGACTCACTTGGTGCACTTTGGTCTACTCTCGGAGCATCTGGCAGAGCACTGTATTTCCACATATGCACCAATCAATCACAGCTTATTTATAGTCCAAGGAAAGGAGCCCCATTAGTTGAGTGCTCATCTAGAAAGTCTGTACTATAGAGCCTCGGTCGGTTCTGCCCGGTGACACGTGTCCCATTTATTATGGTCTCTTTCAAGGCTGCCTGGGCCAGGTGGTCAGCTCCCAGACAGATGAGCTAGAAGGCGTACAAAGAAGGCTTCGTGAACATTACTTTTTGATGTCCACAAAGGCAGGATGCCGACCTGTAAGAAGGGTGAAATAAAGGTGATGGGTCACTTTCCTGAGAGGAACTGGGGCACGGAGCCGTTGGAACAGCCAGTCATCCTGGGCGCGGGCCAGCCACCCAGTTGAGTTATTAATATATGAACCTTGCCACTCCTCGCCCACACTGCCTGCTGATTTTTATACTATGTTGCATAATTAATCTGTCAACATTCAGTGACAGGGCATAAATATTAATAATACGATCACACAGTTAGCTGTTCCCTTTAAAATTCAGTGCTGAGGAGATAAATCGGCCACTTAATCTTGCTAGATTCAGGAAAGGGGAGGAAAGAGCGGGAGGGGAGGTGGGGACGGGAGGGAGAGGCAGAGGAAGAGGCTGCAAGCTAGCTGGGAAAAGGGGTGTCTTTATTTGGATCTGGCCTCACACCTGCAGTTTCACATGGGGGTTTAAACACCTAACACTTTGAAGCTAGTTTGGGACTTTTACTCCCAAGTAATGAGGTAAACCTTTTCTTTTTTTTGTTTACTCAAGGGACAGAAAGCTCCCATCTTTGCATCTGGCATTTCTCCTCTCTGGACCAGGACAAGCAGCGCTAACTTCCAGGACAGGCCTAAGCCAACCGTCCCCTTTGTTCCCTGAAAGGAGAGGCAGGTTTGCATTCCGGAAGCCTGCAGGGGTGATTTACGGCATCCACGGGACAGGGGAGGCACTGAGCTGCAGATGTGACTAGACAAGCCCGGGGGAGAAGGCCTGTCATGTCATCAGAGCTTTACATCAAGTGTCCTTTCCACTCCTCCTGCCAAAGCTCCTGTTTGCATTCATCGGACAGCTCCTAAAAACTCAGAACTTCTAAGAACTTCTAAGAACTCCACCGAATTGGCCGTTCTCGGCAGCTACGGTGTGCTGGGCTCTGGCCCCCCACGCCGCCACAGGAGCTCACTCAACGCTCTCCCACCTTGCACTCCACACAGCTGTGTATTCACCCAGCACACATTTCCCGAGCAACTACTTGGTAGTAGTGAAGTGATAGGGGACTAAGAGTTGGAAAATGTCAGTTTAAGGTAGCAAGTTATAAGCCTAGCAAGTAATGTATGTGTTAAAGCCTTCAGAAACTACAGATAAAGCCCATCCCGGCTCCTGGGAAAACAGCCGACCCCCTGGGGCATTGCTAAAGATTACCGCCTGGGGACAAGTTGGAGGCATCTGGACCTTTGTGTTCCAGGAGAGACAGATGACCACCTGCCCCTGGGAACAGCTAACTGCCCAGGACAGGAATGTTGCAGCATCGCTCACCTAATCCCCTTGAACTTCAAAGCCCTCACCTCACCTTATTTATTCCCTGGTACAAAAACGTTGGCCTGGAAAGAAAAGATAAGATGGTCTGTTAGGGTATGAACCTACCGTCTTCTCAGATCACTGGCCATCTGAATAAAGTGCCCATAAAGATTCAATCACTGTCATTGTTTATTGGGTTTGGTAGTGACAGGCAGCCCGAATGCCAATCTCTTTTCCAGTTATGGTAGGTACCATGCAAAGAGACACAGGAGATTAAAATTTAAAAAAACCAAATGCAAATCATGACCTTAAGAAAATAAATAGCAGCAGCTATTATATAGATAAGAATAATATTCAAACAGCAAAAAGTAAATTCGATGCATTTTTAAATCCTTGTTTTTCTATGGAATTTATGGTCTCATTCTTATTGTGCTTTTTCTTTGTTTGTCTATTGGTAAATCACTGAAATTCTCTCTGCATGGAACCACCAGCAAATAAGAACATTGAAGTGAAAACTGAAATGGACCTCTGAGACCATCCAGTTCCACCAAGTCATTTCACAAACAATACAATTGAGGCCCAGAAAGACTGGAGGTGTCCAGAGTCATGTCTCAGCTACTAGAAGGAGTAGGATTAGATCGAGGCTCCCCAGGCCCCAGACTTACTGCTTTCATTGTCAATGTACTCCTGGATAAAAACTAGAAATGAATTCTAATGGAACCTTGTCTCCTCTAGCTCTGATATCCGGTGAGTAGCTCTGTGAGTGGCACTTGAGGTGTGTGTTTCTTTAAGTTGAAATGGCACAATGTGTGACTCACTGAAAGGATCTGAACGTAGTGCGTGTCCTTATCTATTATCACGGATACTGGGATGGCACTGGCTTTTCTCTTACCCTTTACCTCAAAGTCCATGCATAGGCGCCCATGGACCCCTGCACTCCCTGAAAGTGTATCCAAAATTGAATGTATTGAATTGCAAGGTTGGGAAGCTCTCCAGTGATTTACCATATCCTTCCAATCCTGGGTGATGATAGACAGAGAGATAGATAGATACCGTATTTCGCTGTGTATAATGTACACCCACATCTTGTGCACCTTATACATGAGATTATTATGCCCATGGTATGTAATCATTATGCCCATGTATGACATGCATCTTTATTTTTCCCTGAAAAATTTGGGCAAAAAGTACACATTATACACAGCAAAATATGGGAGATCAACGTATAGCTAGATAAGAGGAAGGAACTTCTTCATGGTGTACAGCAAGTTGGGAGAGGCCTCAGGGTCCCCCGACTTCTCCACACTGGCTCTCAGCCTGAATGTGTGGTCTTGGACTGCAGCGGAATGTTAATGAGGCCAGAACTCCAGTCTGTGTAATACAAATTAAGGAGCAATGGCAGATCCTGCCATCCACTCTCCATCACTTTGTTTTACAGGGTTCACAAATGAAAGGGATACTTTAGATTAAAAGATTTGGTTAATGGTCTGATTAATTCATTCCAGACAGACCGAAACTGTTCTATGATTCTCCTTGTGCTCTTAACCTTTCCAGCTTGTTTTCATGCACGCCGACTTCCCTTTCTTCTTCTTCATTTATTTTTGTAGTTTAATTTAATATTCAGTGACTATGGCTCTGATTCTCGTGAAGATCACATGGGGTGCGAGAAAAATGGAATGTGTGTGTGTGTGGCCCTCAAGAGAAGGGTCCAAATGCTTCTTCAAAATCCAAACCCATCATATCAACGCCTACAATAAACATCAGCAGGCATTGACACCGCAGAGCTCGGTAAACAATAAAGGATTCTGCGCCCCCTTGCTCGCGGTAGTGTGCCACACTTATTAGTGAGGAAGCTCTGTGCCCCTCATCCTGTGATGCTAAGAGCCCTTGGCGGTTCTAATGGAGGGGGTTTAAGTCGGGTCAGCACGTGCCAGATGTGGGAAGATCAAGCACAGAAGTTTTTGATGGGATATTCAAAGGCTTCCTTTCACTCTAGTGTATTAATAGTCCATTGTTTTCTTCTTTTTCAGACTTTTTTTTTGCTAAATGTCCCGTTCACACCCCTTCCAAAGCTCGATATCGGGAAAAATGGCTGTGACCTGTTCTTGCTTCTGTGGATTTTATTTTTTAAAGTCAATGACAAAAAACATGTATCCAGCATCATGAGCCTCAGCCTACAGGCCCGTGAGTCCCAGACTTGAAAGGACTTTGGATGGGCTCAGTGGTACCAGACTGTGAGCAGGTAAGGACTCATGAAAAGCCATGAGCAGCCTGGGCTCACGTATAAGAGAGAAATTGGGAGTGTGAGTCTGCGTGTGTTTAGCTCCCTTTTGGTTTTCACTACATGCTTGAAAGCATGAGAGGGGCTGGGAACTCTTACTATTTAATGTTGGAAACGCTTAATAACTAGCTAATTGCAAATAACACTTTCTTCGCTATTAAACAAGAAAAGATACACCTGTCTATGGGCTTTGAATTCCTGAGTAAAGAACTCGTAAACAGAGAGGCAACAGGAAAATGTATATTTGTATTTGTGAAAAATATCATGGAGGCTAAAAAACTTTATATATATTATATTTAACATATACATGTTCTATTTTTCCCATTTATTTATTTATGTTCTGTCGCCATAAAGGATTTGAGGCAGTTTACCAGTACTGTCTACTAGTTAGGACTATTTTAGAAGTTAACATCAAAATAGAACAGGGAAAGCAACCATGTGATCTTCACCCCCGGTGGGTCTGGGCAAGAGCAACAGTTAGCGATTTCTTCAGAACATATTACGGGCAGGCTTTACAGAAGGGAAAGCACTTGGGGAACTTTTTTTTGAAACCAGCAGGAAAATAATTTTTCAGTGAACTTTTAAACCAGACCTCAGTACAAACTGAACACCCCCCAGAAACCACAGGCACATAATTAAAGTGTCTGACAGTTTCTTCTACCAGTGACAAGTGACAGAAATAGTCAGGATAGCTGGCTCCTTCTGCTATGCTTTTTTATTCCAGAGAAGGAATAGCCAGAATAATTACATTTGTTCAACTCAGAAAGGGCTGCTGCATCTTAGTTTCATCTGCATCAGCTCTGTACTACTCTGAGTTTTCTGCAAAGTTTTAAAATGAAGTTTTATTTTTCCCATAGATCAGAACCCTGGGCTGCTGTCTGAGAGAGTTGGTGGTGACAAACTGACTAATTTAGTAAAAACATGTGAACGAAATAAGGGGGAGGAGTAAATGCAGTGAGACTTAGAGCTGCAAGCATGTCTCCTGGTAAAGCCATGGTTCATTCCTGCCAAGTGGGTTTCCATGGAGACCGCCCCGCACACTGGTGCCCAGAGCAGTCCATCAGCCCCTGTCATGGCATCTCCATACTCGCCAATGGAGATGGACCGTGCCAATAAGGGCCGACTTTTCTGATGTTCAATCTCTCTTCTCTTTGCTGCAAGATAGATGGTTCTCAGTAAAGTGAATGAGCATCAGTGAGGGTAGCCTTGTCCAGGGAAATGCTAATTCTAGGAAGGCATTTAATTATACTAGATGTGACATCATTTACACATGGCCTTATGTGTTGGCCACTCTTTTTTTTGGGGCGGGGGGTGGATCGACTGGTAAGATTCAGGAGATAGAAAGATCAAATGGTTTGTCAAGTTTCACCCTAACTTCTCCCCAGAAGAATAAAAGCACTTTCCCCTGAAGATTGTTTTCTTTAAAGATGCAAAAAAAAAAAAAACAAAAAACCAAATACTTCTCTCCTTTTCTTTACAACAATAGGCAGGCTGAAGAAAAGCATGAGGGAATAATTTCATTGTTTAATCTGTGCAAACACAGTTAATAATACACGATAAACACGTACACGGTCTAGTTGTGTTTTCATTACTTTCAAGAAGCAGCAAAAACCTAAATTCTACATTTAGATTTGCTTTTAACTCACTGTTTGGACTTAGAAAGGTCAAACACCTTTTCGGTTTCCAGTTCTTTCAAGTTCAACTTCAGAGTTTTGGAACAGTTTGTGCCTACAATCTCTTTCAGATCTAAATGTCTTAAAGTCCCTGTTTTCTTACGTGATAAAGTTAGAGCAAAAGAGTCAGACTGAGGGATCCAGAGCTTAGCGTCTACACCACAAACATAGTTTTTAAACTTGGCCTTGTTTGTCCCCGTGATGACCAGACACATAAATTCCTCATGTGGCATACTTTACTTCTTCAGTATATCAAGCCTTCAGCTTTAGTGGAGTTAAGCCATATGCATAACAGACTAATTCCCCAAAGGCAATAAATCATAACACAAGAGGCCAGATTTAAATGACACATTATAACCATTTTACAATGGATAATCATATTAAAATAATTAACTATTGATTTTCCTAGGTGGATTAGTCCTTGCCATATTTTACTCCTACACAAGTTAATCTCTATCAACTAATACAGTTCTGGAGTTCTCTTTATACCTGAGTCCTCTAGGAACTCAATTCAACCACAAAATTATCTTAAGGAACAATGTAAATACATCCTAAGCAAAAAATCCAGGTGAAAAAACAAAGTTACAATGCTGCCTAAAAGCATTAGTAAATTATTTACTAAAAATATATCCTTTTGAATAATCTAATTTATTTCCCTTTCCCTATTCCAGGGTATAGAATTTCCTGAGTATAGAATTGCAAGCTAAAATTATTAAAAATCTAAGTGAATCTAAGTAAAACTTTAACCCCAGTGGGAAAGAGACCACCGTACATTAAAATAAGCTCTGAAATCAATTTGACCCAAAATACTCATTCATTTAGCAACTGCTGTGGGAATTTTTTAAAATCAATACAACTTTATTACTTTTAAGTAGATACTTTTATCGTACAGGATTTCTTAATAGAAGGCTTAGCCACGCCTACCAAACGATTAGGCAGGCCAGAGAAGCAAGCGGGATTCACATACTAGCAGTGAACAGGACAGGCGACGGAGGGTCAGGACCATGAACAACAAATGGAACACGGACCGCAGCCTGCAGCGACTTGTCCAGGACACAGACCCGTCACCTACGGTCACCAGCCCAGGGACCCGGGGTTCTGTGAGCCAGACTTGAAGGGAGCCAAACCACTGTCTGTACCAACAACCCACGATGCGAAATAAAAGCCTCTGTAACGACTGACCCCAGGCAGTCAGTTCTAGATAAATAACTGACAACTTCACGAATGTCCGCCCTATGTCCCAGTGTGGACTAACCAGAGACACAAATGTGCTCCCGTGACAATTACGTGGGATGCCCCACTTGTATTTAGCCCACCTGGAGCTCCCCCTGCCAGCAGCCTCCATACAGGGCACCGCTGAAGGGCACCGACCCCCCCCGCCCCCAGTAAAGCTTTCCCACTTGTCTGCCTATTGGAGTCTCTGCCAAATGCAAATAAGACTGAGCGCCTTGCTCGAGCACGGCCTGACTGCTCTCCTTTGGCCGACCTCTGTTTATTCCCACAATAATTTCTTTAAAATGTTTATTTTCATTTAAGTGGGTTACACGCCATCGTGAACATCATGTACACAACACTTCTTTGCTTGGAAAATAATTTCTTCTTCTACTGTGCTGAAAGAAATTGAATCCAGGTAGCACTTTCAAAAATAATAATAAAATCGGTGTCATCATGGTGACCACCCCACGGTAGCAAATGACCCATTTGGTCTCACTGGGCCAAGAACCAATCAGAGCACTTTACACGCATTAGTCCATTTCCTTCTCAGGCAGGACAGCACAGGGGTCCTAACCAGCTCACTTTATGCCCGAGGAGCCTAAGAAATCAAGCACATTTTCAGTCTCAGCAGCCAGTGAGGGGCAGACCCAGGCTTCGAACAACAGACTCTCTCTAGCATCCACGCTTTTCACCCCTAAGGTAATGGTCCAAATCCATGAGGCTCATCCCGGCTCTAAAGAAGAGGAGAAGCCTAGAAGAAAAAGAAACTTTGCAGAAATGGTTCCACAAAGCAGCAGCAAAGGTGCTTTTGTCTCATTTAAAAGATACAGATAAACAAAACCCAGACTCAATGTCATATGTGCTATTAAATATATGACATGCCACCAAACTTTTATCGACAGAATACAAAAAATTTTTTTAAGGAATTGAAAGAAAAGCAGTGTCAATATTGTGGTACCATCGACAGGGCCCAACACAACCACGCCGTGGTCTAGGGCCGGCCCCCACTCTCCGGCATGCGGGCCTCTCCCGTGGAGGAAGAGGCAGGCAGGTACACCTCGCGGAGAAGTTCCACAGAGGATCCTGCCGTGCACCTGTGGGTGTGGACCTCAGAGCTAAACCTTCCAATTAGTCAGGTGTCCCTGACCCTGTAACAAAACATACAGTGAAAGGACAGAAGTGTTGAAAACTCTCTCGCTGGGGAGTCTGGAGCTGGGCAGACGCAGGGGCCACGCTCAGACTCCCACCTCGGAGAGAACCCTGTTTTCGGGGTGGCGATCGCTGCTCACATGAACACCGCAAGAGCATGTCAACAGCAATGTTGAGCAAAACTGAACACCCCGCCCTCCACAGGGTCCCAAAGCGCCCCAGTCCCTCTCCGTCTGCTCTCCCCAGAGACCGGCAGCGCCTGCAGAGCTGTTCCTTGATTGGATTTTCCTCCAGCTTTGAAAGCTTCCACTGTGTGGTTATCGCGGAGGGGAGACTAATGCAAAGTGTCATTAATGAAAGTAAATACTGTTCATTAACTTTAGCCGTAACTCATTTAAAAGCTCAAATAACTTCACAATTAAAGTGCTAGCCAAAATTAGGCATTGGAGCATAGTAATGAATTTAAAACCGCACACAATAGTACTAATCTAAGGTAATAATTAAAATGAAAAGAAATGGGGAATGATATTAAGCAGTAGCTATCTTTTGGATAACTCAAATAAAATAAGCGATTTCACTGTCACTTCTAAAGAAAAATGAACAACTTTGATCCTGACATCTGGCTTATCCTGTGCGGTTTCTTTTCTTACCCACCTGGAAGGCAAAGGTAATAACATTTAACGTTTGGCCTCTCAGAAATGTGAATATTTCAGAAAACCTTGGAGATCAGTGAGAAAGCTGCAGGAAAGAGCAGATAAGTATGACAAGACCGATCTCAGTGCTGTGATCTGGGGACTCCAGGTGTAACCTGCAGGTGATTCTGCATCCAGTCACCGGGTACGCATGTCGTAGGCCCTGGGCAGTGGCTCCCGAACTGGATACCTTTGACTTCTGACCTTTAACCCTGCTTATTTACCAGTCTCCCAAAGGAGCTTCCTACCACTTACATTTCTACAGGTAAACTTTCAAGCGTTTTAAACCCCAGCTCCTCAGAGTGTCCTTGGGGTTCACAGGCCAGGGGGAGTCTGGGAAGGGAGGGGACAGCACAGCGCATGACGAATGACGGCTCGGTGAGTGTAGGCCGGCCTCCCCTCCTGCGTCCAGAGTCCCCTGGACGGCGTGCTGCCCACAGGTGGCTGGGCCACGCCACGGAGTTCCTGACTCAGCAGGTCTGGATGGGAGCCCTGGAATCTGCATCTCCAACAAGTTCCCAGTCTGAGGACCAGACTTTGGGGACCAGTGATCTAGATGAAAGCCCCCAATATTCCCTGGCGTCCAGGGATATTTACACTAGCATATATTATGCTACCAATAGATCCAAATTCAGCATGACCGTTAGCCAGAAACGCTCTGGTTGTTTGGCTCTCTCTGAGTATGAGCCGTATCTCTGAGCTTACTTTTCTTTATCTGAAACAAAAACAAGCACCTAATTAATGAATGGGCATGCTGCAGAGTCTGTTACTTTATAAACAAAGATAAAGAAAGAATCAGAATCGTTTTGGTTGTCAACAAAGAGTCCTTTATGAAGATTTCCTACCAACAACTCCAAGTCTTTCCTGAGGGCCAACTACACAGCCAGATTCAATGTTCACATCTGTTACTTGAGAAGAATCGTGTTCACCGGTCTAACCGGCATGCCACACGGTCGTGGTGAGCATCGGGTCAGGTGATGGTGGGAAAGGAAGTGTGCAAGTTGCCTGTGTCCCCGGTAATATTTTATTAGTGCCTCTTTAAAGCTGACTAAAGAAGGTCCCGATCCTGGCCATTGCGGGCTCTTGTGCTCACTCCCAAGTGTTAAATAAAGTTCTTTCCTACAGACAGCTGGACTCTCTTCTCTTCTGATTACAGAACTCTTAGCCCAGGTGAACTTATTCAACCCAATCTCCTTGCTGAAATCCTAGAAATGTTCCTGCAGCCCAGAACTCTTTCTGTGCTCCTGACCTGTGCATCCAACAAGCTCCTTCTCATTCCCACTGAAAGGTTTCAAAGAGATCTGTAACTTAATATGTCCCCAACTAAGCTCTTGTTTTGTTTTTGTTTTTCCTCTGAAATCTACTCTTCCGCTAGGAAGTGGTGCTTCCATCCAACCAGCTAATCTTGCCAGAGACTTGGGAATCAACCTCGACACATCCCTCATCCTCACTCTCACATCCAATCCATCATGAAATCTATTGGTTCTGTCTCTCAAATATATTTCTAATCTATGTACTTCTCCCCCCATTGCTGTTCCTGCCACCCTGATGTCAGATAACATCATCTGTCTCCCGGACTAGTGAAAGAAGTTCCCGTTAACCCGTCTCCTCACTTCCCCCTCGTCCCCTGATACCACCTGTCCCACGATCTCACCTCCGCACAGCAGTGACTGAGGTGTCTTTGAAATGCCACTGTTTTCACCATCATTATCATCATCTAACATTTATACAACACTCTCTACAGGACAGACACTTTAGAAAGAACATCCTATCTAATTAAATTACAAAACTAGACCCTCGGAAGTATTACCACCTCACGTTTTAGAGAAGGAAAAAATGAAAGCACAGAGAGGTTGAGTAACTCGCCCAAGGTTGCACAGCCTAGGAGAGGCCAAGTCGAGATTCCAACCCAGGCAGCCGGACAGAATCCACATACCATGATACTTCCTGTCACATGTTCCTACCCAGGCCGCTCATTGGCTTCTGTAATGGCTTTGCATTGCCACTGAGATCAAACCAGCTGTCTTTAGTAGTAGTTCAGGACTTCACGCAGCCTGGCTGTGGCAATCTTTCCTGACACCTTCACACACTGTCTCCTGCATGGGCCACGAGGCGGCCATGCCGGGCTCGTTCCTCTATGCACATGTGCCCAGGACTCTTCTGCTTCAGGACATCTAAATACGCTGTTCCCTTCGCTGGGTCTCACTGCTTTGGGGACGCTTTCTCTTACCCCATAAATCTAAAGTAGGCCTTCCACTTGTTCTGTTTATCATTTCCTGGCTTTTCTTGGACAGCACTCAGCATAACGTCTAAGCGTTTCTTGTGCAAAGGCTCCTTGCATGTCTGGCTTCAGGGGCAGGCATGGTCCAACAAACCCACTGCAACAGGAACATAAACGTCCTAACGGAAAACAGTAAATATGGAAACAGAGTAGAGGAGCAGGCTGACAATGTACTGGAAAATAAGGAGCTAGAAAAGACAAGGGATACTGAGACAAAGGACGGAAAGTGAGAAGATGTCAAATGGACAAGAGAAGCCACACAGTTGGTTTGGACAAAAGATGGTGGGGACAGACTTTGACACTAACCTCTGTGGGGGCCTTCAGGAAAGGCACTAATGTGAGTGATTTCCGTGGAAACCACGAGGAAAAGTGGAGTCCAGGCCTGAACCTGGAGATGGCACATAGGTAACCAAACAGTTATCCCTGGGGAGAGAGGACTCAGAGAAGGAGCTGAAAATGGCAGGGATGGAAGTAGTCCCAAACAGTACACAGGAGAAACCCTCAATGCGTCTTCTGTATCACGCAAAGCAAGGCCGTCGGCTGCAGCCCAGGTGCAATTAGCCAGCATCAGCCCTGGCCCCCGCTCTAGCTGAGGGCGGAGGTGGCTGCAGTCTCGAAATTCCGAAAGGGCCCGTCTGAACCCTGCCCTCAGCCCTGCCTCACACCACAGCAGCCTCATCTCTGGGCAGCATCTCCAATGCCCTCATAAGATACTTCAAGGGACTTACAAGGAATCGAGACTAGGACGCTCCCGTTCTTCACAAGTGCGGAGAACAGGAAAGCAGTCCATCCCAACACCCCAGAACAGCAGGGAGTGCTCGCTGCGGCTGTACCCTTCCTGGGACTGGAGAAGCGTGGTGGGGCTCCGCCACGCGAGATGCTCCATGTGGCTTTCCCTGAAATGAACTTGGCACCCGTTGGCAGGAACCTCAGTGGAAAAGGCCGGCTCCACACAGCACACATGTGGCAAGTTTTGCTTCTACCATTTCCTTCCAAGGCTCACGTACCCACACCTCCCTGCCACCCTGACGAGGACCAGCTCGGGCCGCGGACTGGCACGGCTCCCTGCCAGTGTTTTGGTTACACTGGAGGAGTGAGAATAGTGTCACCCACCATAGAAATCACACCAACACCGGGGCCAAGGGAGAAAGAGATTTAGATTCAGACTCTGTTGTGAGGACTCCTTGAGAATCCTGGGGCCCGAGCCCAAAGGCAGCGACAGTGTGTGTTGCAGACAGTGGCAGTGGAGCAACGGTGATGTCACCAACGCGGCCTCTGTTTCCTTGGGATGTTACCGTTCTCAAACCCCACTGTTTTCTGGGATTGGCTGGGAGGAGCTGTAAAGCCTATTAGGAGGGATGGGAGTTCTCACAGGACCCTAGGCTATCTATCCACAGAGCTGGTGACAATGAAAAGTTACAGACAAGAGTGGGACTTGGGCAGAAAGATTTGTCCACAATCACACAATGTCAACGGGGAAGAGCACTGCTACACATGCTCCGGGCACCGCACCCATGCCTGACACGCACTGCTTCCCTTGCATGCTGCCCAGGGTGGCCGCTTTTACTGAGATGCCTCCATCCTGTTGGGGTCTGAGTCCCCAGGGGCCGGCAATGGGCGCATGTCACGCTCCATGCTATGCACACACACGGCCATCACACACCATCCCTGTTGCGACATGAAAGAATGATTGAGCAAATAAGCGGAATAAAAGCGGACCTTTTATTTCCTAGAACAAGTGTCTGGCTATAAGAGAACCTGCTTCTCCATGAACCATTTCACTTGCTTAAAGAAGCTAGATGGAGAAAAGCCCCTTCATTTGCTTTGGGTTTCTTTTTTCATTTTCTTTAAAATAGGGCTTTGTGGCTTGTGTTGTCCACCTTTACAATGTAAAAACAAAGGGCATCATTTTGATGAAATGAGAGGCAGTTGCTACTGTTACAAGTACCGCTATTTTCTGTGCTGAAACAAACAGCTTACTCCTCTACCTTTGTCTCCAAGCCTCCCCACCCCAAAAGGGACAGGTGGGAAAGAGGAGAAATTAAAATAAACTTTGATCTATGTATTGTGAAAAAGTTAATTATATCGAGAACTTCAACCGCCTCTTCCAAAGCCTGCTCAATTCTGAGAAAAAGCATTGGATTTAAAGTTTGACGTAAGCACGGTCTTCAGTAACCTCACCCCGGCTCTCCGGGAAGAGCGAGGGTGGACGCCCCGTTCCCCAGCCACCCATTCCCAGGGGAAAGGCTTTGCGCATTTGCACAAGTTTTTCTTTCTGCCTTTGTACTTCCATCCATGTTATAGGTTCCTCTAAAACTCCGCCTTTGCTGGACACAGGAGTCTAAAAGAAAAGCAGGCCAGGACGGCAGGGCGGAGAGGCTGGGGAGGGGCTCCCGGGGCCCCCCCGCCCCCACTGGCTGCCCTGGGCACAGCCTGCTGAGTGAAGAGGAAGGCCTTCCAGGAGCTTGGGGTGTCGCATTAGGCTGAGTGGAGGGGCGGCTCCAGCAGCCCCTGCCTGTCCATTGTATTTGTCTCCAGTGCATGGAATTTTCATTATTCATTACTCGCTGGGCACGGGCAGCGAGGTACACCAGCCTCTGTCTAATCCCCACCTGATAATGTATTTCTGATAAGCATGACGGGAGCCCAGTGCCCCTGACAGGATTCACACTTCCAGCGGATAAAGTACCATTTACATGAAGCAGGCACTGTGAATTTAGATCAGGGAGATAAAGGCAGGCAGCCGAGCCGCACCGGTACGATCAATTGGAGTCTTGGGATGTCTCGGGCTCCATCGGTCCTCTGCCCCTGACAGAGGGACCCCCAGCTGCTGTGAGTGTTGGCACGAGGGGAGCTGTGGAATCAGCTGCTCGCCCTGACCCTGTGCCTTTCCCCTGGCACTCCCAATAGGTGAAGCCCCCGCCCAGGTTCCAGAGACAACACTGGTCCTGGATCAGAGAGGAACAGAAACCTGCCTCTGAGCCTGTCCCAAGGTCAGGTTCATCCAAAGGCATCATGGGTCCTTTACTCCCAATGCATAGTCTTCTATAGGCATATGTTGTGTTGCACAAGAAGATATTTGCACAACTTCTCATCGAATATTAAAGGATGTTCCAGGGAAGGGGCCTCTCTCCTTCCGTCTGTTTGCTCTTGAAGCCAAAGGGAATGTATCTGACACATCTGTGAACTGTGCGGCATCGTTTGTGAAAGAGGCAGGATTAGCACCAACCAAGAGGGTCCAATCAATTCTGATTAGCTGAGGGTGTTTATTGCTCTTCGGGGCTGAAGCCAGATCTATTTTTCCAACTTAGATGTAGCCTGAAAGTGGCCGTCATCCAGGGCGGGGGCCGCTGCCAGTCCGACAATGCCAGCACTGGCTCACGATGCTGACGTCATCTTCTTCGTTTTCTCAGCTCTGTCCCGCCTCTCAGTCCCAGCACTGCCCAGGCCAGGCCATCCTCATCTGCCCCCTGACAGCTTCCTATCAAAACTTCCTGGCCTCAGACCTTGCTGGCCAACAACCTCTGCCCCCTGCCAGCCCTTGCCTCCAGGGAACACAGAGGCCTGGCCACGTCCGTGCCTGCGTCCAGCTCTGCAGTGGCTCCCTGCACCCGCCAGTGAGGTCACTCCTGGACCAAGCCCCCCACAGCCCCTCAGGTGGAAGCAATTGTCACTCCAGTCTCATCTTATGG
Organism: Micronycteris hirsuta; assembly: GCA_004026765.1. Taxonomy (NCBI): domain Eukaryota; kingdom Metazoa; phylum Chordata; class Mammalia; order Chiroptera; family Phyllostomidae; genus Micronycteris; species Micronycteris hirsuta. The sequence goes on along the minus strand of PVJI01002279.1, from coordinate 126,597 downwards.
CTGGCTCATCACAGATAGGTCTTTATTCCTTTGTCTACTCCCGCCAGCCAGTGCAACTCCTCTTGAAATCTCCTATTTCAACCACTTGCTGTTGTTGGTGCATCTCAAATGTCTGCCGCCCCAACTTCCTTAGAGCTCTGCACGAAGATACTGCTCTCAAAGTCATAGGGGAAAACGAGTTGAAAAACTCCATCTATCAACCTAGAGAAGCAGAGGATTTGCCTGCTCTCGACTCTGAGTAAAAGTAATTAAGTAATCAGATCCTTAAAAATTCATGTCACACGCAGATATAGTGTGCAAAATCACACGGTACTAAGATCTCGCATGAACTGTGGTCCAGGAACTTTGAAATACCTGAGGCTTCTATAAAACGTGACCTTAGGGAATAGCAACGACCCAGTGGACTCCAACAGGAAACAGAGAAACAAGCACGGAAACAATTCTCATGGAAAAGAGCCCGCCACAGACAATCCTACCGTTCAGAAAGCAAACAGCCTGTGGTGACCCAGTGGGAGAACAGAAGGGACTCCCTGCACATCGAACCAGAGGTAAGAGGCAACACAGCCACTATGTTTAAAGAATAGAAATAATAGGGGGATTGTTTCAAAAGAATATAAAGTTTGTTTTTTTAAACAAAGCTTAGTGTTTGCTAAATGCTACGTACTATGTGGAGTGTTGTATATGTATTATCTCATCTAATTTCTAATATTTAAAACAGTGCTTTGAGATCGACCACGCAGTGTTCCACTTTGAGAGACGAGGAAACTGAGATGCAGAGGGGTTAAGTATCGATCGAGATCCTACAGTTCTTAGGCAGTGAAGTCAGAGTTTGAACCAAGGCCACCTTGTTCCAGGGAGTGTTTCCTTAATCACTGCAGGAAATAGTAACATTTCAGAAAGTGGAAAGGATAGTCGTTGCACCTTAAAAGTGGCTGAGCAGGAGATGACATGCGGTTGAAGAGTACTATGAGACAATGAAAAATATATTTCCGCAAGTCAGAAACTGCACTGCGGAGAGACAAAGACATAACAGCATAAATGAAGCGTGGGGCATGCGAATCTGGAAGGTGTAAAACAAAAGGCCCGACGTATTCCCAATGGGGCGTTTCAGAAGCAAGGCATGAAACCCGAGACTCAGGAAGAGTACTCAACTGCAGGCAGAAAAAATAAAAAATAAATCTAAACAGATATATCATAATGAACCTATGTGATACCAAAACCATGGAGTTTACCTTAAAAGTAACACGGGAGAAAATACGTACATAGATTACCTTAAAAAGAACAAGAATGAGATCAACAGCAAATTTTTTATCAGCAAAAACAGAAGGCAAAGAAATAAAGGAATGTAGCCAAATCAATCAGATGATTTAAAACAAAGAAAAATTGTCAATCTACATTTCTTTTTTTAAAAATATATTTTGATTATGCTGTTCAATCTACATTTCTTTTTTTTTTTAATAATTTATTTATTTTTAGGAAGCGGGAAAGGGAGAGAGAAAGAGAGGGAGAGAAACATCAATGTGTGGTTGCCTCTCACGTGGCCCTCACTGGAGACCTGGCCTACAACCTAGGGATGCTCCCTGACTGGGAATCGAACTGGCAACCCTTTGGTTCGCAACCCGCCCTCAATCCACTGAGCTACACCAGCCAGGGCTCAATCTACATTTCTGTACAGAAGTAAACTATAAGCATCAGATAAGCCTGAGTAGAGTCCCCAACACTCAGACAAAAAAATGAATTGGTGAAATTGACAAACTTATTTTAAAAGTCCTATGACTTTTAAGAGATACAGACAATATTGAAATAGAAGAACCAAGTAGGAGGCTTCACACTTCCTGATTATAAAAACTTACTACAAAGCAACAATAATCAAGAGATCACAGTGCTACCACAAGAATAAACATACAGAAGAATGAAATAGAACTCAGAGCACAAAATGAAACATACACATTCGATCAACTAATCTTTGACAAGAGTGCCAGACTATCGCATGGGAAAGGACAGGCTTTTCAACACATTGTCCTGAGGAAACCGGACAGCCACGTGCAAAGGAACAAAGCTGGGGGTGCTCCTCATGCCATAGAAAAAAATTAACTCAAAGTGGATTATTGAACTACATTTAAGAGCTAAAATAATAAAACTCTCAGAAGAAAAGATAAGGGTGCTTTTTTGACTATAAAATTGGCAAATAATTTTTAGGCATGATGCCAAAAGTATGAACAACAAACGGGAAAAAAAAAGCTAAATTAAACTTCATCACATGTAAAATTTCAGGCTTTAAAAGACATCATAAAAATGGAAAAAAAACTCACAGAAGGGGAGAAAATATTTGCATCTGAGAGTAGGCTTTTATCTGAAATGTGAAAAGAACATTTAAAACTCAATAATAAAAAGAACACAATTAAAAAATGGGCACAGGCTTTTAATAGACATTTCTCTGAGGAAGACAGATGATTTGCCAATATCAGAGGAAAAGATGCTAAACAGCATTAATCGCCAGGGAAATAAACGTCAAAACCGCAGTGATCACTTCGCAACAACGAGGAAGGTTGTAATAGAAAAGATACCAAGTGCCGTTGGGGGCCTGGAGAAACTGACTCGAACACCGCTCGCGGGAGTGAAAACTGATTTCCCTGCTTTGGTAAGCATTTTGTCAGTTCCTTAAAAAGTTAAATATACAGTTATCGTATGACCCAGAAATTCCAATTCTGGTTATAAATCAAAAAATATTTGCATAAAAACTTGTGCATGTATATTCATAGCATCATTATGCATAATAACCAGGATGTGGGAAAAACTCAAATGTCTGCAAACTGATGAATGGAAAAACAAAATTTGTAATTCATACAATGGAATATAATTCAGCTATAAAATAAAATAAAGTATTGAACTATGCCCCAAGAAGCCAGTCATAAGAGAATACATATTATATGATTATAATAATATATAATATAGAAGACTACATATTGTGTGGTTAAAATATTATATAATATATGATATATAATCATATTATATGGTTCTACTAATTTCAAATAAAGGAGAGGGAAATCCATAGAAACAATAGAAATTCATGGTTGTTTAGAGCTGGGTGGTGGCACTGGTGGGATTCAGGGGAGAGGAGAACAAGATTTTCTTTATAGGTAATGAAAATATCCTACAATGAACTCCGGTGATCGTTGCTAATCTCTGCGGATAGGCTAAAACATCGAGCTGTACGTTTTGAATGGATGAATTGTATAACATGTAAATTATATCTTGACAAAGCTATTAAAAAGGAATAAATACATGTGTTAGTTTTAGATCATTACTAAAGGCTATACTTCAAAAACAACAGCAACAAAAAAAGAATTTTGAACACAGAATGAAAGATACAATGTGCAAAGCAATGGTCAAAGAAGAATTCGTAAGTATACTAATATCTATAAATAAGGATTGATTATTCAAAAACTATGATAAGCCCTGGCTGGTGTAGCTCAGTGGATTGAAAGCGGGCCTGCAAACCCAAGGGTCACGGGTTCGATTCCCAGTCAGGGCACGTACCTGGGTTGTGGGCCAGGTCCCCAGTAGGGGGCGTGTGAGAGGCAACCACACATTGATGTTTCTTTCCCTCTCTCCTTCCCTTCCCCTCTCTCTAAAAATAAATAAATAAAATATTTTTAAAAAATTAACAAAAATTGAAACTATGATAAGAATGAAAATATTCTGTGCTAAAATTATTGTTTAGGACAAGAATGGATACCAATTAACTTTTAAAATTAAGTTAAAGATTCACATTATTGTTTAAAATAATTATATATTAATTTAAATATTAGATATTTATTTTTATATTAATATATAATATATTAATGTAAATTATATATAGATACAAATCTTATGGCTGAGAATGTGGTTAGGTTTTTTTAATGTGTTAGATGTACTTGAAGAGAATATGCATTCTCTAAATCTGTCATAAAAGATCTTAAATTCATTCACTAGAAAAGATTTTACACTTCCCGCCCCCCCGCACCCGGCAACATACTATTCACAAGAGATGTATATGAAATAGAGATCTTGAAGTTTACAAGGAAAACTATGAAAAGAGTCAAATAGCTTTAAAGGACAATCTGGTACAGCAATGCCACTATAATTAAAATAACTAAAATAGCTCAAGCAACTAACATTTTTGAAGGTCGACTATGTGTCAGACTTCATACTAACCCCAACAACTAACTCATTAACTCAACACGACCTTCTGATGCACATCTGAGCAGAATTGCAGGGTGAAAGGGAACAAGTTCAAAACCACACTGTCAGTGCTCAGCACACCTCTCCTAGAAACCATTACAACAGGCGTACAGAATACAACAAACGCATCTGACTAAATAAATACATGTAAAACCCCGTGTCCCACATTTATAAAATGCATACTTTTCTCAAGCATAGCTGACACAGTGAAAAAGTCTGCCATGTTCTAGGACATAAGCTTAATCTGGAAAACCTACCACAGACTCACTATCACTCAGGCCAGGTAGTGCAAACAAAATGAAATAAAATTGCTAACCAATAAATAAAAATTAGTGAGAAAAATCAACCACAAGCTTATGTTTGACCACTATGAAACATATATCTAAATAAGCTATGGGTCAAAGTAATTATGGTTAAAAACTATAAAATATATAGATCCAAATGACAATATAAAATGTACATATGAAACTACTTGAGCACTATACAGAAGGAAATGTATAACTTTAAATGTATACATTAAAAATTGATTATCTAAATGATTCATTCAAGAAATTAGGAAAGAATACTATAATAAACCTAAAGAAAGCAGAAGAAAGGAAATAAGGAACATAATTTATTTGTCATTTATATATTAAAATTTATTTATATTTCTATTACATTTCTATAATATGGTATAATTCACCTATACAAGTATTATAATACCATCGATTCTGGTATGCTAGGGAATTTAGTAAGCAGATTCTAAAAGTTCCATGGAAACCAATGGGCCAACAAAGGTTAAAATGAATTTAAAGAAGAGGAAAAAAGAAAGACTTGGGAGTCATGCCAAATTCAAGAATTTCTTTAAAACAGAATTATAAAAAGGGAAGATATGAATGTGTAAAAGAACAATAGAGCAAAGGAAATTGATATAGGACAGATGTGGCATTAAAATTCAGTGTGAGGAGGACAGGCTGTTCAGGAAATGCTAACAGGAAAATGTATTAAACCATTCCCAGAACACTCCTCTCCTGATGCCCCAGAGAGTTCTAAGAGGCCCGGTGGGAAATATATGAACCAGCTTACCTGTATCGATGTGGCTAAATCCTAAATGTACATAGACAGGAGAGTCAAATGACCAACCACAAACTGCAAGAAGATATCAGTATACAGAATACATATCTTCTTCTGAAATATATTCTTTAAAGATTTTATTTGTTTATTTTTTAGAGAAGGGAGGGAGGAAGTGAGGGAGAGAAGCATCAGTGTGTGGTTGCCTCTACATGGCCCCTCCTGGGGACCTGACCTGTAACCCAGGCACATGTCCTGGACTGGGAATTGAACCAGCAACCCTTTGATTTGCAGGCTGGTATTCAACCACTGAATCATACCAGCTAGGGTATGAAATATATATTTTATAATATTCTATACTTGTATTTTGTATATCTATGCAAAAAGATACAAGCAGGCTATAAACAGAAGAATAAGCTTGACTGGACAAAAAATGATATCCAGCTTCACAAGGAAACATGGGGATGTAAACATTAAACCAAGAATGAATCCACATTTTTCGGACTGAGAAAAAGAAAGAAAGGAAGGGGAGAGGGAGCAAGGGTGGAAAGTTAACATTAAAAAGCCACTTCAGAGAATTTGTCTCTAGCTAGTAAACCTGAAAACAGTCATACCATCTGACAGCTGCCCAACGAGGCAGATGCCCCAGGGAACCCAACACACTGAGGCAGTGATGTTCTGCACGTACCTACCGCAGGTCCATGGCCTGGTCAAAGAGGCAAACGGCTGTACTCTTTGCAAGAGCAAAAAATCAGAAGCATTCTAAATGTTCATCAGCAGGGGGAAGGAAAATAGTACTTTTTTTCATATTTATATATTGTAGTACTTTGTAGGATTGAAAGTGAATGAACCACACTCACCTGAATCAATGTGGCTAAAGCATAAAAATTATTGTGAGTGGGAGAAAAGTACAAACATACGCATCGTCTAACGCCAACCCAATTCAACCTGTCACTCGTGGCCACGTAAAGACAAAGGAACAAAAACGTGGGTGAGAGGAACACACACCAAATTCAGGAGAGGGGAACACCGGGTACGAAATGGGGGAATGAAGTTCAGAAAGGGCTTCATTGGTGTCTCTTCATGTTAATTGATTTTATATACAAACGTACATAAAAATATCTCTTACCCATATTATATACAAAGAGCTGAGGTAGAAAACACCAGAAAGAGGTGACATTTCAAACGTCTGATTGAGGAGTCCATGCATGTTAGCTGCCGTTCGTTCCATACACTTGAATTTTCCACATCTTTCAAATATTGTAGAACTTTAATACTTTTGTAACGATTAATTTTAGAAGAGAGAAGTTTCCCAATGAATAAAAATTCTGTTTTTATTGGATCGGTTTTGTTCATATTATTTGCCCATTTTAAAGTGTGTACAATTCGCCGTTCTTCACGTAGTCTCAGTGTGGCACGACCGCCGCCACGCAGAGTTTTCAATCAAGCACTCCACCTTCCTCTGAAGAAGCCCCTGCCACTGAGCAGGCACTTCCCATCTGCCCACCTCCGCCCATTCTCTGCTCCAGTAACCACGCGTGTGCTTTCTACAGATTCGTACACATGGTGTCATGCAGCATCGGAGGGTTTGGACCAGCTCCTTTAACTCGGCATGCTGCTTCCAGGGCTCGCCCGGGAGGCAGCATGCATCTGCATGCCATTTCTCTTGACGGTGAAATAATATTCCGTTCTACGAATACACCACATTTTGTTCATCCATTCATCACACGATGGCCACTTAGGTTGTTTCCACGTTTTGGGTTCCTACGTCACTCTGCAATGGACATTAGTATGTGCATTTTTTGTGTGGATAGATGTTTTCAATTCTCTTGAATATGGGCCTGGGAGTGGAGTGTTAGCTGATATGGAGCCTCTATGTTTAACCTTTTGAGAAATGGCCAGATTGTTTTCCGAAGAGGTTGAAGCATTGTACCTTACCACTAGTAATAAATATATGAGGATTGCAATTTCCCCATATCCTTGTCAGCATTTGTTATTTTCTATCGTTTTGAGAATAGTAATCCTAGCGGGTGTGAAGTAGCAACTCATTGTCGTTTTAATCTGTATTTCCCTGATGGCTAGCTAACCCAAGCATCTTTTTTATAAGTTTATTGACCATCTACATCTTCTTTAGAAAAAAAAATGTCTATTTTAGTTGTTTACCCATTTTTACTTGGTTATTTGTCTAATTATTATTGAAGAGTAAGAGTTTTTAATATGTCCTAGATAAAAGTTCATTAGCAATATACTTTGCAAGTATTTTTCCCATTTTGTGTGTTCCTTTTTATGTACATTCTTGATGATGTCCTTGGAAAACCAAAGTTTATAAGTTTGATAAAATCTAATTTATTATTTTCTTTTGTCACTTGTGATTTTGGTGTTCTATTGGGCTGGCCAAACAGTTCATTCATTCCTTTTTCTTTTTTTCCATATGATGGCTGTAGTAGCACTTAGTTGTCTTTAATGCTATTTGAAAAAAAAAGTTGTATTGTGACAGCTGTCATATCAGCGTGCATTTTAAAAAACTCAAATTGGTGAATTTTTGTGTAGCCATTTCAATATTGAAGATGGAAGAAAATACACATTCCCAGCATAGCATGCTTTATTGTTTCGAGAAAAGTAAGAATGCAACTGAAATGCAGAAAAATAAAATTGTGCAGTGTATGGAGAAGGTGCTGTGACTGATTGAACATGTCAAGAGTGCTTTGTGAAGTTTTGTGCTGGAGATTTTTCACCGGACGATGCTCCGCACTTGGGTAGACCCGTAGAAGCTGATAGTGCTCAAATTGAGACTAACTGAGAACAACCAATGTTACATCATGTGGGAGACAGCCAACATAGTCAAAATATCCAAATCAATAAAGTTATTGGTGAAAATGGAAAGTGTGTCTTTTATTTTACGGAAAAAAATAAATGAACTTTTTGGCCAACCCAACATACAGAAAAGTTTTCCTCTACTGATGATACTGTGATATGAGAATTTTTGTGTGTGTTGATACCTAGCTCCTCCTGGCACACACCTCCTAAAACCCTTTCAATTTCCTCAGTGGTGAGAGGTATAGGATCATCCTTTTTACAACTTAATTTCTGTTCCTAGTTCCTGAAATAACTGCAGTGACAAAGCTGAAAGGGCTGGATTCTATTATTCACAAGTCCCTTTCAGTAACTCCGAAGTGCATGTTAATGAGGTGATTATTGGAAATCCCCTAGAAAACCACTGGGTGGGAGCTGTTTACAAGAGGTACCAAATCTGTGATTAGATGGTTGGAAATTTTATCCCTCACCTCCCACCTCCAAGGAAGAAGGAGGGGCCAGAGGTTGGATTAATCCCCAATGACTAGTGATTTAATCAATCCTGTCTGTCTATGAAAGGAAGCCTCCATAAGAATCCCAAAGGACAAGGTTCAGAGAATTTCACGGTTGGTGAATAAGAACGCATTCACATGCTGGGAGAGTGATACAGTCCCAAAACTCTATGGCTGCAGAACTCCTGTTCTTGGACCTTTCCAGAATCTACCTTTTGTATCTCTTCATCTGGCTATTCATGTGCATCCTTTCATAGATACCTAGTTTGTAATAAACTGTTTGCCTGGGTGCCATGAGCAGTTCTAGCAAATGACTGAACCTGCCGAGGGGCTCCAGGAAACCTCCGATCTGCAGTCACGTTGGACAGAAGTTGTGGTTCACTTGCCGGACCCACCCCTTGAAACTGACTCAGACATGGGGGGCGGTGGGGACAGTCCTGTGGGTCTAAGCCCTTAACCTATGGTGTTTGCACTAACTCCAGAAAGTCAGGATGGGGTTAAAACTGAGGACACCCCGTTGGTCAGGGAGAATGGGTTGACGTGGCAAATACCCGTACACCCAGTAGGAGGAATGTCCTGGGACGTGTGGGGAGCCTGGTAAGCAAAGGGAATATCTGAGTTTCCCTTTTCCTACTTAATGCCATGAAGATTGACTTTTTCATTCTCTTCTAGAGTTTTATAGTTTTAGCTACCACACAGAGGTTTATTATCCATTTTGAATAAAGTTTCTGTGGATAGCGTGCCGAAGGTTCCCACTTCATTGTTTGCACGCGCACATGCAATTGTCTCGGCCCCTTTTGTTGTAAGGATTGTTGTTTTCCTCATTGAGCAGTCTTGGCGACCCAAGCCAAAAATCAATTGACTGTAAATATGAGGATTTATTTCTGGACTCAATTCTATTCCATTGATCTATTGTCTATCCTTAAGCCATAACTGCATTTTCTTTATATTGCTGCTTTGTAGTAAGTTTTGAATTTGGGAACTGTGATTCCTCCAACTTTGTTACTATTAAGGATTGTCTTAACTATTCTGGGCCCCTTGTATTTCTATATAAACTTTATCATCAACTTATCAAATTCAGAAAAGCAATCTGCTGGGATTTTGATAAAAATTGTGTTGAATCTGATCTTCTATTTTTTAGGAAAATTTCAGGAAGAATGGATGCTATATCTTTTTGAATGTCTGGTAGAATTCGCCAGTGAAGCCCCTGGTTCTGAGCTTCTCTATCTGGATTGCGCTTTGATTACTGTTACTTGTTATAGTTTTACTCAGATTTTCAATTTCTTCTTGAGTCAATGTTAGCAGTACATGTCTTTCTAAGAATTTTCCCATTAAATCTAACTTATAAAATTTGTAGGCTTATAGTTGCTCATCATATTCTTTTACAACATTTTTTATTACTGTAGGGTCCCAAATGATGCTCCTCTTTATTTCTAATTTGAGTAATCTGAGTCCTCTCTCTTCAGTCTAGCTAAAGGTTTGTTAATCTTGCTGATCTTTCTAAAGAGCCAACTGGTAGTTCCACTTTAGAAAAAATTTTGACACAGATTTCCATCTGATATTTTTTATACCAGAACAGAGGAAAGTCCTAGAGATGCATGCCTGTGAAGAACATCAGGTATTCCAGAACAAGAACCCCAGTTCTCTTTCCCTCTTACTATGCACCAGAAAGAGAGATAACTGATTCCTAGTTTAATCAAATAAGAGAAACACTAATTGTGTCTCTGTCCATAATTCCAAGAAACTTGCTGATCCAAATAAATAAATTGCATTCAATGTGAGCATTTAAGAAAACTCTGAGATTATCACTTGAAGCTGCTTTTTATAAAGAAAGGAAGTGAGACAAATACATGACATTCCCTTATCTTGAGCTTTTTCTTTCCCGTGTTTAAAATTGATGCTGTTGTCTCTCACAGTTAAGCCCCAGCCTACCCTTGGAGCTCTGGACTCATTCATTTCAGGAGTACTTACTGTGTGCTCTTATGTGCCACAAGTATTGTCCGTCCTTGTTATACAGGACAGATGAAGTCCCTGCCCTCAAAGCAATTACATTTCGTACTGAATCATAGTTTTAACTTTGGGAGCTCCACTTTAGTATTTTCTAAGGCATCTCAAAACTGTCATTTCTCAAGTGCTACTTTTGCTTTCTCTCTCCAAACCTATCACCCCACCACCGCTTCCGCTCCTGCTGTCCTGAACCTGGCCTTCACCATCTCAGCAAACAGTACCACCAATCACTAAATTAACCCCAAATATCCTCGAATCCATTCTTGGTTACTCTCTTTTCTTAAGGACCAGCTGAAAATCTTTTTGCTTCTGACTCAGATTTATATCTGGAATATGTCTACTTTTCTGCACTTTCAAATAGTGCAAATCATCACCATTTCTGACTTCTTAATTCTTTCCCTTCTTTTCCCTTTTGCCCACAATCCATTCTCTCCCCAGAATGTAGAGTGATCTCTTCTAGTTAATACACATAAGGTCACGTCACCTTTTACCCTCTACAGTCTTTTCATGTCTTCCCACTGTATGTTAAATTAAATCTAAAGTCTTTTATATGAACTTGGCTCCTCTGACCTTTGTGCCCTTCCAGCTTCATCAGAGTCTGATCCTTACTCAGTGTGATCTGTGCCCACTAAGATAGTATGCAGTGAACATGTTTTCAGGGAATAAATGAAGATTCCATCTCTAAGGATTTCTTAGAAATAATTTCTAAAAACTTCCTTATAACCCAGTGATACGATCTTAATTATCTTCCTATTAGAGGGATTTTCTGTACTCTATGCCTAAACATAACAAACCAACAGCATAAAATAAATATGAATTTAGAATATACCCAAGAATTGAATTATTCTCAACGTCAAAAGATGCAGTTTCAATGAAGGGTCTACTTTCTCATCCTGAGTACTAGAACAGTACACCAAAGCTAAAGCATTTGAGAGATTAAATTTCCTCCTGGTTCCAGAAACATAACAGAGCATAAATCCTTCATTTCCTTCTAGAAATCAAGCCTGATTCCCACAGGTAAATGGGGGAAGGAACAGAGTGGTCTTTGAAGCAATTCATTTTCCATCTTCCACTCTCCTGCAATAGCACATGCTTTTTCTTCCTAGCACTTCGATTGGACTTAGTGTTAAAGGTAGAAAATAAGAACAATGACTTCTTTCTTCAAATGATCATAGCTGCTTGATAGCAGGTCTTTAGCAAGCCCCCACCCTAACAGGCTGCTGTCATTCCCATGTTTTGGAATGGCTTAATCCTGTACGTGATGGCCCACTCAGACAGCAAGCGCAAGGAGCTGCGGCAGTCTTCCACGGACCTGAGCAATCGCGTTAGGAAAACGCCATTAGCAGCTCTCTCTCTTCATCTGTTCTGCCCACACCTCCCTACCAATAAAAGCTATGTTCAATACTACCATTAAATCGCCCTTAGAAATATGCTTTCCAAAGGAAATCAATGCACATGTGTTTTAATGCTTGTCACAGGTAGATAAAATGACCAATCTAAGACATATTATTCCAGCACAAGCTTTACATTTAACCCAGCTTCTTTGGGTAGCGCATCCAAACTAAGAAAAAGAAAGCAATGGGTCGGCATGTGGAGGAGAATCTTAGGAAGAATGAATCTTGATCATTCCAAGCACTTTTACTGCCTTTGTGTGCTACTCAATGGGGAATACCAGAGCAACTTGGTGGGATGGGGTAAAAATGGCGGCACATGGTAGCAAGAAGCCAAAGCCCAAAGCCCAAACTTGCTGTCATTCCACTTATAATACTCATTCTTTTACTAATTAATTTGAGTGTTTTTCTTATTTTGAGCACTTCCCCTTGTTTAGCTGAGAGTTCTTTTAACCAGAAGACAACATAGTACAGTTTTTAGGGCAGGGGGCTAATAGCAGTGAGTGACTAGATAACTTTGTAAATTTACCGATCTAGCAAGTTACTGAACCTCTCTGTGCTTCAATTGCTTTATTAAGAAATAGGAACACCCGGCTGGTGTAGCTCGGTGGATTGAACATGGGCTGGGAACCAGAAGGTCCCGGTTCGATTCCCAGTCAGGGCACATGCCTGGGTTGCGGGCCAGGTCCCCAATGAGGGCCATGTGAGAGGCAACCATACATTGTTCTTTCTCCCTCCCTTCTCCTCTCTCTGAAAATAAATAAATAAAATCTTAAAAAAAAATGTTTAAAAAAAAAAGAAATAGGAACGATAAGAGTACCTAAGTAATAGAGTTGTTGGAAAGATTAATTATTTTAATAGGTAAGGCATTAAAAGCAATGTAAGCCATGCTATGAACTATTATTATTTAGTACAATATGTTGATTAAGAAGAGAAATGACCCTTCCTGATAAGGATCCATGATAGAGACTATATTCCTAATATCCACTTCCAGCCAGCATAGGGTAACTGGATGAGACTAGCCCCATGCCCACAAACAGCTATAAAATACACGACACTGCTGCTTTCCAGCAATGAACGACAGGCAGCATAAGACTGCAATTGCTGAGAGCAGGTAACTGTCACCGTTGCCCAGGTTTCTACCTCGACACAATTTCCCAACCACATTGTAGAAAGTTGCTGTCACAGCAGAGCACGGCGTTCCTGCTGAGCGGAGGTAGAAGAGATCACAGTTCGGGGCAGCTGGAGATGCTGGGGTCCACAGGTGGGCAATTGGAGAGGAGGAAACTACACAAAAAGGAAGCCTCGGAATTCTCTCCGGGAGTCCCTACAAGTCTGTGACTGAGGGAATCTCCTACTGGGCAAGGCAGTCAGATGGCAGCTGCTATGAAATTGAGAACAGAACATAGGTACCGTAGGCACTGTCGGGGGCGGGGGAGCGGGGAAGCCATGCCCAGAGATTTGGGAGCTTGGACCCTGCCAGAATGATTAGCTCTGTTTCTCAGCCCACTGAGCTCCAGCTGAGACAACAAAAGGGTGGCCCTTAGGAGTAAGAACCACATATAGAGCAAGACCTACTGTAGGTCCTTTCGCCAAAACCTAAAAAGAAGCCTGAACAATGAGACCCAAAGTGGACACAGAGTTTGGAGGCTGAATCTTGGTAAATTAGATCAGTGTAGTCCACCACTGATTACACTGTCTGCTAAAATGAAAATCAATAGCCTTCAGAGTAAAGGCGCAGAATCTAGAGAGCCTACAATTTATTATTGATAATCCCAATATTCAATCAAAAATCAATAATCATAAAAAAGAGAAAAATGTGATACTTTAGAATAAAAGCAATCAATAGAAACTGAACCCAAGATACACAGTCGCTGAGCTTAACAGGCAGACTTACTTAAACAGATATTTTATAAATGTATATATTTAACAAATTCAACAAAACACATGTTCACAAAATGATAGAAACTATGATAAATGAGTAAGCAGACAGAAAATCTCAACATAAAAATGAAAACTACTTAAAAAGAATCAAATGGAAATTCTAGAACAGAAATGTATATCACTGGAAAACATTTTTAATTTTTTTAAATTTATTGATTTAGAGAGAGAGAGAGAAAGGGGGAGAAAGAGAGATTTGTTGTTCCGCCTATTCATGCACGCATTGGTTGATTCTTGTACATGCCCTGACCAGGGACCAAACCTACAACCTGGGCACAATGGGCCAATGCTCCAACCAACTAAGCTACCCAGCCAGGGCTGGAAATGAAAAATTCACTGGATGGACTCAATAGCAATTCAAGATGACATTTTAAAAAGTCAGTGCATTAATAAATAAATGCATTTATCTAATAAAATATTTTTCTAATAAATACATATAGTAAATAGAAGTTGCCCAATTTCTATCACAGAAAAAGAAACAAGATTTAATAAAGGTAACCAGGCCTCTGGGACACACGGTACACTGTCAATGAACTAATTTATGTGTAATTGGTGTCCCAATTAAAAAAGACTGATTATGGGCAGACAATCATTTAAAGATATAATGACAGAGATCTTCTCAAAATTTACTGTTAAAATGCCACCAATCTATAAATCCAGTAAGTTTAGCAATCATCAAAGGAAACAAATATTAAAAGGACCAACCTCAGCACATCAGAGTCAAACTGCGGAAGACCAAGGGAAAAGGGACGTTGGATCCGAGTTGGAGCCGTAACTGCCCTCGGCTCCTCATCCGAACAAGGGCGCCATGTTTGTGGACGCCAATGGGACAACCTGTCTAAACTGCTAGCGGGGAAGAGTCACCCAGGTTCCTTGCCTAGCGGAAATGCCCCAAGCAAGAGTGAAATAAGGACCATTTCTATCAACGAAAGCTTTGAAAATTTGTTTTCAGCCACTATGCACTGCAGGAAAGGTGAAACAGTATTTTTCAATTCAAAGGAGAATGATATCCGATAAAAACTGACATCTATAGCTAGAAATGAACAGCACCAGAAAGGGTAAGTACAAATGATTAAGTTTATTTACTTCTCATGATTTATTAAAAAAAAAACAAAACACTACTGACCGTTTAAAGCAAAATTGTAACAGCGTCAGGTGGCATTCAAAGCATATATAGCAGTAAAAGATGTGACAATCACACAGGAAACGGGACAGATGAATGGGGTGGACAGTGGGGAGTGGGAATCAGGAATTGTCAGGCGTGGAGTGTAAAAAATTAAAGATGCATATTGTTAATTACAGAGAAACCGCTAAAAAGAATAATAATAATAAAGAGTTACAGCTAAGAAGTTAATAGAAGAAATAATTTAAAACTAAAAATACTATACAAGAAAGGTAGGAAAAACAAAATAGAAAAACTGTAGAAATAAAAAACAAACAGCGACATGGTAGACTTAAATCAAACTAAAACCATAATTACAGAAAATATAAATGGATTTAAATTCTTAATTAAAAAGCAGAGATTATCAGAATGAATAAAAAAGTAAAACCCAACTATAAGCTATCTGCAAAAAATGCATTTTAAATATAAAGACCTAGACAAGTGGAAATAAAAGGATAAAGAAGATACACCATGGAAAGTGAGTAAGCACAAGAAAGCCGACATGGCGATATTAATTTCAGACAAACAGACACCAGGAAAAAGCATGTCAAAGAGACATGAGAGCCATCACAGGATGGAAAGAGCCTTCACCTGCAGGACATGCCCCTTGTGAATGTCTGCTCATCGAATGACAGAGGGTCAAAATCCAGGAGCAAAAATGGACATAATTAAAGGGAGAAATACACACATTTACAACTGAAATTGAATATTTTAATTACTAAGTAATTGTTATAAAAACATAGGCAAAAAATGAGGGACAAAATGGAATATCCAAAAGCTATCCAGCAACTTGATCTAATTGACATGATTTACCACCAGCAGTGACATAATATAATACATACACGCATTCCTTTCAAATGTATATGGAATGTTCACCGAGATAGAACATATTCTGACCATGAAATCGGCCTGAATAAATTGTATAGCCTGATTTGGAAATTAAATAAAAAACATACATTGCTAAATAAGCCATGGGTCAAGTAAAAACCATAGGGAAATTGCAAAATAATTCCAACTGAAGAATAATTAAATATAATATATCAAAATTTGAGAGATGCAGCTAAAAATGCTCACAGGGAAATTTATAATTTTGAAATGCCTGTATTAGAAGATAAGATGAAGTCAATAACCTGTGTTTCTCCCTCAAGAAGAGAGAATAGGAATAATCTTACACCTAATTACAAAGACATAAAAATAATAAATGTAAGCTCAAAAATCAATGAACTAGGGTATAAACAATGCAGAACATTAAACCAACATGTAGCTATTTGAAAAGATTAATAACATTCACGAAAATTCCTAGCAAGAATAATCATGGAGAAAAGAGAGAAGAACAAACTACCAGCATCGAGAATGAAATTGGGATATCACTAGAGAACCCACAGATATTAATAGGATACTAGAGAACGCATTAAATTTATGTTCTTAAATTTGATGTTAAATTAAAAAAAAAATTCCTTGAAAAAAAACATTTTATAGAAAATCTGAAAACCCTATGTCAATCAAAAGAATAGAATTCATAAATTTTTTGAAAAAATAACTTCCTACAAATAAAACTCTAGCCTTATTTTCACTGGTAAACTCTACCATTATTTCAAGGGATAATTAATACTAGTCTTACATAAATTCTTTCAGAAAATAGAGAAAAAGAAAATGCTTCCCAAATCATTTGTGCAACCAGCAAAAACTCCGATTCTTAAACTTGATGAAGCAATTACAATTAAAAAATTACATATCACATGCATAGATGTGGATTTTTCATTCATTCATTTGAGATCTTTTTAATGAGTTTTATGCCAGCAATGTGTCAGGTTGAACCGTATTAATTTCTGTAGGTTTAACAAATTGTCAAATGTTAGCAATTTCATTTGATCCAATTTATATTAGGTGCCGGGAATGAAGCGAATGTGGTTCTCTACCCGAGGAGAGCTGTCTGTCTCCCAGGGCAGACAGACACCTACACGGATGATCATAAGGAAGTGCGTGAGTGCCACAACTATGACAGGAGGCGGCACTGCGGCGGCACCGCCGGGGCCTGGACCAGAAACCTCTCCCTGCTCCATTTCAACGTGAAATATGAGTCGGAGTTCAGCAGGCAAAACAACGGGAAAGAAATTCTTGGCAGTGGGAACAGAAGGAGCAGAAGAGCAGAGCTATAAAAAAGCATAGCAAGTCAGGGCAGTTCAAAAAGATTGGATAAATCAAAAAAACAAAAAGAAAAGGTAAATACAATGGAGACGACACAGAACAGTGCGAGGGTCCTGGCACACGTGGGGAAGGCTGGAGGGCGGATCCTGAAAGCTGTCCCATGTTTTTCCAAAGAAATCTAATGTTTGTGGCCGTATCTCCCAGACTGGGGCATAACCTAAGCAATCATGTAGCCACTTCCTTAGTGAGAAGCAAACAGGCAGGATTGTCTTCTTTCCTTGCCTTATTTTCTCCTGCCACGTCCTGGCTGCTGACTCATTAGTGATACAGATACGAAGCCATTGGGCATTGCTCAGAACTTCTCTTGGAAAAGTACAGAAACACAGAGCGAAAAGAACTCGCCTCACACAGTCACACATCATCGATTATGCCGTCAGTCTGCTTTTGAGGCTGCTTTGAGAAGGGCTTTTAGTGATAACCGGGGCCTCTGACCAAACCAGCTGCCTGAAGTGCTAACTTTCAGTTACGAATATAATGCAGATGTCAATACCTTGTTATTCTGAAAGCTGAAAAGAGAAGTTTTGCTTTGTTTATGCGCTGCCACTCCACCCCAAACTGGTCAGCTCTGGAGGGCCACACTAAAAAAAAAAAAGCTGTCTAGAGAGCTTAAAGAGCAAGTGCTACTCACTCTTGGGATTTATTTTTCAATCTTTTTTTGTAATTCTCACCTGAAAATATGTTTATGGATTTTAGAGAGAGAGGAGGGGGGAGAGAGAAAGAGATCTATCAGTTGCCTTCCATATGCACCCAACTCAGGATTGAACCTGCAACTTAGGTATGTCCCTGACCAGGAATCGAACCTGCAACCTTTTCGTGTATGGAACAGCGCTTCAACCAATTGAGCCACCCAGCCAGGGCACTCCTGGGATTGAAAAGGAAACACAGAAGCAGCAAGTAATTAATACTAAAATAATTTTAGACAATAATACTAACCATCTTCCTTACTCAACCATTCACTGAATCTAAGAATCAGCAAAAATGACTGATTCAAGATAATTTCCCTTGTCCACTATGGTTGTTCACAGGCAGTAGAGTCACCAAATGGAGTGGGAGGAGGGAAGAAAGCAGCAGGCAGAGTTGTAAGGGGACTGATGTTCCCTTCGCCCTCCACACCCCCAACCCCCATCCCCACGCCACCCTCCCCCCACAACTGAGGGTTGACTGAGGAACCTCATGTGGACCGCGCAGCTGCCTGCAATAAGTAACGCGGGAGGTATCCTAGCACTGAGCCAGGCACCGGGCTGACTGCTTTACCAGGATTGCTTCATTTAAATCCGCATGGAGCTTACGGAGCTTATTTTTTATGCTTCTTGCTAATAGATTGTAAATTTTAACATTTTTAATATTATATCTCTACATGATCCCTAGGGTAAATAAGAGACTGGATCATCCAATAAGCACAATACACTACTGGTCCATTTATTTAAATGTCATCTTAAAAAATAAAAACTTTAGATAAAAGTGTCATCTCTAAGTAGCTGCTCGCGATTTACAGTTAACGTCTGTGAGACTGGTCTCTGAACGGTGCTTGTCCAACGCCAGCACGTCTAGATGAAGATCTGAAGGAAACACCAAAAGGCGTGTTGAATGTGGAATTTGGTGAGTGTATCTTCAGGAGGTCTGCTCTTGATACCTGCATAACACCTGATGGCAGAGGGTGGAGGAGGGTCACCTGTCACCCATGGTACAGGATGACCCTTTAGGGAGTTAATTTTCCATCTCAAGTCAGGCCAGCTCCTTAACCTGCCTTGGATAGACTTCCGTCTTGTGTATAAAGATCTTCAGGGCAGGGATGAGCTAATGCAGCCTACTTGGAAATCCATTCCAGCAGCTGACAGTCTTCAGAGCGCTTCCTGGAAATGCAACCGATGGCTTCCCTGTCAGCATGAGGGGCCTCCAAAGGGCAAGGTTTTAGGTACTCGCAAGACATACACCCTACCTACCTTCCAAATCTTTGCACAGGTGCAGAATCTTATAAAGAACCCCAAAATGTTAATTAGTCAAGTTATTCTCAGATGCAATCTAAACTGATCTCCTCTCTTGCTTGGGAACTGGGGGATGTGGTCATTAGTCTATTAAAATCCTGCTCAGACACAATCATTATTCTTAAATTTTTCTTTCTTCTCTTTTCAACACCAAGGAACTTTAGTTCTTGTCATCTTTCCTTAGACTCGCTGTTTACAAAATCGCGGGCTCAGGAGGGACTTGACGACACCGCCCAGTCCATAATTATTTGCAGGACTGGTCTGGACCCCCTCAGATTTTCTCCCACAACCTGTCCTCTTGTCCAGGGCAGTTTTCCACAGGAGTCTGATTGGGCCCCGGGGGAGTGAGAGGGAGGAAAACAGAGTGGTTGTTTCGGTTTAAAGGTCTGCCCTGGACATGCTGACACCTCTTTTTTCTTTCACTTACGGTTTTTCCTTTCCTTATATGTCTGTATGTATAGCTTTGTTAGATATCAGAATGGGGACAGAAACAAGTCCTTTGCTGTCTAATTAGAACCTCACATGTTAATGAACTCCCACCATCCAACTGCCCTGGGGGGCCAGCATCCCCACAGGAAACTAACAAGAGCTTTAATCACTCAGAGACTGGAAAGGTCAGTGCCCACTATGGGTTCAAATGCAGAGGCTGCAGCACAATTTTCCGAGCAGGGCAACAACCCGTGCGTTTTTAAGAGTATTACAGTCCATCAGCAGGCAGATGGATAAAAGCATTGACCTAGTCATAGGACCAAAGGAACATAAACACAGAACCATTAGTTGCTTATGCTCGTATTATATACGCAAAGATTGTTGCCATCCCTTCTATATCTTAGTTTATTTCTCTGACTTGGAGGCAGTGGCATACAGCATAAAATACCTGAACTAGTGTAGATCCCCTAAATGTAGCCTAAGATTTATCATTGCTATCTGTGCATCATCTTCAACCATGGCCCCTTTAACCCAATCCTAAGAATTCAGAATCTTAAGGAGTGAACAGGATTGGGAAGAAGCATATTCAGATTTAGCCATTTCCCTGAGCAGCCAAGATTATCCCATCCCCCAGCAGCCTAGCAAAGCCATCCTCTCACCAGTCATGGCAAGTGCAGATCAATTTGTTTAATTCTACTACCCGTGTCTGAGAGGTGAACCTGAACAACGGGGGGTGGTAAAAGGTAGGGATAGGCATAATACAATCCACTGCACTAAATGTTTCTGACCTACACTACAGTGGGAAGGAAATCCAATCACAGAAATAGCGTTTTGTTGGCACTTAAAAATTAGCATTACTGAAACGAGGAAAGGAGGAAGTTTTAATGTCCAATTCTGCAAACAGGATATAAACGGGCAGCTAAGGAAAGACTATTAGAGATAGCAATTAGGAGGTTACTGGAAATGTTTGACAGTATAGTTTCAATAGCAGGATAAGTACAAAAACAGATGGTCTTCTCCTTTTTTATGCTTATTAAAAGTGGATCAAAGACTTAGAACTCAACAATATTCCACTTCCAGCTAAATGTAATTGCTCACTTCTCAGAACCACAATGACCTTGACTATCTTACCACTAATTCATTTCCTAGTCTGTTTACAAAGATTGTTAGTTATCTTCTTGTGTATACCTTCCTCGCACACTTGAACTTTCCCTGTGGGAACTAATCTATTTCCACCAGTACTTTTCTATGTTCCTCTAGCACTTAATACAGAGATCTGCACATAGTTTGGGTTCCAACAGTATGTGTTGAAATCTGGATAGTGTAGATAGATCTTCGTGGGCGCCCTCCAATGAGAGGTTTGCCCTTCTGTGATTGAGTAAATCAGACCTCCCTGAAAATATAAGCTGTCCTATGTAAGATGCAAACTCTCAAATACAGCTCTTACAATATCAATGAAATAACCCCCTGGTGAGTTGCATGGGTTCTATTTTTTTATAACTGGCTGCTTTTGAATTTAATTTGTATGAATTTGGTACAAGTTTCTCTTTAGATAGCTTTACATTTTGATAATGTCTTAATGAAGGAAATTATAGTTCTGACTTTACATAGGCAAAAAATGATGTTCACCTGTGTATAGAAAAAATTTAAACCTATAATATATCTGGGAATAATTTTTGAATTACAATTAGGTAGCACTTCCGAAATCAATTTTTAAAGGTGACGATTAGTACTCTAAACATATTTCCCACAGAAAGAATATTAAGAGACTTGATTGATTTAACAGGCGACCCTACAAAAGCTTCTTTAATTCTACATTATCAGTACACTGATCACCTAGCATAATCATTTCACTGTACAATATACACTAAAAACTCAACCGTTACCATTAGAAATTGACATCATCAGTACGTGCTACTGCAAGCAGTAGGAGCTCTGTCTTCTCGTCTATATTCTTATTTTAAATCTCGCTTTTATCTAAATCCTATCTTAATTGGAGGGAATGTCTTTAAAGGTTCACCACTTTCAGTCCTCAATATCAAGTCCAAACTCCTTGATACAGAAACTCTTCATGATCTGTTTTGTCTCCAGCTTCATCTCTCCCCACTGATCCTTTAAACTCTTCCTTCCAGCAACAATGAACTACTTCAATGTGCTAAATCCCCCTTCTTCTCTCTCGCCTCTGCTGCTCCCCCCACCATACCTTCTCTTTTCTCATTCATTTGCCCTCAGTCTCAGCTTAAACATAGTCTCGTTGGAGAAGCCAGCATTCCTGCCCTTTCTCTGCAGTTATTCATTTTATGCACATCAAGATCACGCTTTCAAAGAACATATCCACGGTGCTGACATCATCCCTTTGGTAGTGAATCTTCAAAAACTGGGCCTTAAACTTAAGCAAGTTCATCATCACACTCAAACCCCAGCACCTAGAATAGTTCAGAGTACAAAGTATGTGTCTAATAGATCACTGATAAATGTTGAATGGTTGACAGCAGTCATTTCCAAGTTCATAGTTTCCTTCATGCCTTCTTTCTTTCAAAATATTTTTGAATGTCCACTGTGAACAAACCGAGACTAGGCACTGGAGTGATATGTGCTAGGCAGTGGAGAGTGATGAGCTGGATTCCTTGCCTGCCCTGTGAGAGCTCCCTGTAATGGGAAAGTTAGGGCTGTGGACTTGGGGCTTCAGTGGCATAGAGCATCCTTGCGGCAGCAGCCCCACAAGAGGCAAGCAGCAGCACTGGTGTGATGAGATCGGTCCTAAGGAAACTGCCTCCAGCAGCACACAGTCACTCATAAATGCTCTGAACTAAATGGATCTGATGGAGTTAGAAGTAAGAGCTTATACTTAATCATTGTGAAGCCTTTATTGGGAACTTACAAAAGGCATCTTTCCCCAAAGTGCTCAGTTTCATTTTTACCCGATTTTAGTGACCCTCGTAAAACCCCGGCTGTTAAGTTGCAGTCTGGCCCAAGCGATCATTATTGCCCACCTGGACTACATTAATACTTCTAACTTATCTCTTTGCTTCCAGTTTATTAAATTAAATTCACTCCTCATTCTTTTGTTGAGTCATTTTTCATAAAATATTTATCAGATTATGTCTTCCCTTTTGATGACCAACCAGGATTTTCAAGTCTTTCTAGAAGAATACAAGGCTCATTATCTTGGCCTATTGGTTCACTGAGTATTTGCAGAAGGCTCTATGATAATTCATATGTCAGGGACTTCTTACGAAGCGTGCGATGATGTAAAGGAACACAAACATTAAAGCATTAGAAAAAATAATAGATAAGAGATAAAGGTTAAAATGTTTCAATGAGAGCCTTCACTTTAGGATCAAGTTCAAAGTTCTTAGCAATGGAATCTAAAGTACTTTTGGACCTGACTCCTTATTCCCACCTTGGATTCTTTCCCCCCAAATATGTATGCTTTCTTATGCCTCTCTATGATTTCTGTGGGTTGAAAATGAAATGGATGGTTAAGAAAAGTGAGTAAAGAGTGCTCTCTCAAGCAGGCAAGGTGGGAGGAGAAAGAGAGAAAGAATGACGTTTAAAAGAGGTCATGGGTTGCTATAATTTTTAAAATTGTTATTCTTTGAATTTTTTCTAAAACATCATTTTTCTATGTTATGACATAGAAAACAATTGAGGGTGGCTACGTGGAGGAGGGACAGGACTTTTGATGGAACAGAATTCTGGAAGAGAAGTAGATGAACGTAGAGAAATATGTCTCAAAGGCTAACCTGAGAACATGGAAGAGAGCTAAGATGGCTACTCAATGCAAAGGAAAGAACGAGAGAGAGCAGCAGTTGGAGGTTGTTCACACCTGGCGGCCCAACTGTCTTCTGTGAAAGCAGAAAAGGAGGCCAGCTGGAGGGAGTGGGAGGGCAGTGAGGGCCAGCGGGCTCTGAAGCGGGACAAGCGGGGTTGGCAGAGGCACACTGTCCAAGGAGAGAGAGACTGCGCTAAGCACCCAGGGGGTTCTATGGATCAACAGAAATCCTATGGGATGGTATTTGTTTCCATGTGCATGGTGTTGTGATTTAAAAAGCAGGTTCTCTTTGGTCAGTACTGATCTACAGCAGGGCTTGGCTCACAGTTTGTGCAAAAGGCCACAGAGTGAATCTTTAGGCTTCACGGGTCATGCGGATACTCAATCCTGTCATTTGCTAGCATCCATAGACAATACATAAATGAACATGTACCAGTACAACTTTATGAACAGGCACTGATATTTCATATGATTTTCATATGTCATGAAATATTATTTTTTCAATCATTTTAAAATGTAAAAATCATTTTTAACTCAAGAGGTGATATTAAAAACAGGAAGTGGACTGCATTTGTCCCAGGGGCCATAGTTTGCAGACCTTTGTCTAGCATACCGCAAATGCTTTTCTTACTTGTTCATGTATAATACTTCTACCTTCCCATCTGTTCAGTAACTGTGCTTTCTATTTATTTCCCATTCAGTTCCCATGGTTGAACTTTCAAACAAAAGATACATGCATTTACCTCCAAGTGCAGATAAGACTTCTTGTTTATGGCAGCTTAAAGAGATACCTGATACCTAGGTGCTCAGGGAGCAAGGCTGCTACTCCTAGGAGATCTAGAAAACTGGGACTCACAAAGCAAGTTCAAGAGCCTTGAATGAGCTGTTGTTCTATTGTGGGATTGCATTATAATATTTCTATGACCTAGATAGAGCAGATATGCAGTCTGCATTTCCCTTCATCCAAGGCTATAGAGAAAATCTCCTCTATTAACAAGTATATTTCTTTTGCAAAATCAGTGGGACAATGGAGAGAGAAGTATAGGGAGTCAACAAATAAACAGGGGGAGATTCGGTTCTTTATCGATCTCATAAAAACCACAAGTGGGTAGGAAACAGGCATCAAGAGACTCCAAGATTGGAAAGAAACAGTTTCCCCTCAAAAGACATTTCTGTGCTCCTGTCCTCTCCGAGTAAATGGAATAAGACCCTTTAGTTGACTTCCAGACTCACTGAAGAGTGAGCAGCAACAGCGGATGCTGGCTCAGGTGGTATTAATGTGGGTAGCACTTGTAAAGATGATGGATGTTGCCAAATGATCATTTTCTCTGTGTGGTGGCTATGATTGATCTGTGGCTTGATGTGATGGTTGAGGTTTTCACATTCAATCTTAAAGAAAAAATATCATGTCATCATACAATGGGAGTTTCAAATGACTGGGGTTGGGGATGGGGCTGGGTATTGCTTTGCTTTTGAAGAAGGCTCACTATGAAAAGAGAACATTTATTTAAAACAAATCCACCAAGCTAGTGGTGGCCAGCACATATAATTTTATTAAGGCAGAGTTCCAAAGAAATTAGTTTTGCATTTGCCCCGACCCTGTAGTCCTAGGTAGGAAACTGAAGGATCTGGGGCCACAGAGAGCATTTTCATCTCTTCTTTTTGTCTTTGGAAAAGAAAATAGGGTTTGTGAAGCAGACAACTGTCTACATAGATGATACTAAAGAAAAATAAGGCTTGCTTTTCTGCAAAGATGCCTGTGCTATCACACAGGTAACAAGGGCAGGAAACATCCCATAATTCCTAAAAATAGAATAACGAGTTTGCCAGGAGACAACTCAGCTTTACCAAGAGGGCTTTGCTTTTAAATTTCAGGAGCAGAAGGGAAGAAATCGGGTAAAACTTTATTTTAGAAGATAACAAGTACAATCTAATGAAAGAGTATAATAAAGAAAGTGCCTAGTAATTATCAGGAGAAAATACGGTGACAGAAGTCTATATTAACCAATTCAAAAAATATTTGTAATAAACAAAATGAACTTTAAACTTTAGTGTAAAGACGTGAACTAAGATAATTTAAGAATCACCAAGACAGGATAAAATAGTGACCGTAATACAGCAGTACAAGAGTGGAAGTCATTCTAAGATAACATGAGATAGAAGAAGAGGTAGAAAAAGGCATTTTTTATTAAGAAAGCATAAACCTGAAAATAGATATTTCATGATGGATGGAGCCCCGCTAAGAGTATTGGGCCTTGCTGAGAACTAGAAGAGGATCCAGGACCCAAGCATTAACAGAGGAAACCACGGTAGAAACTGTGAGCCTGGAAAAGAGAACTGCAAAATAAATCGAAAGAATTCCATTTTCTGCAGAACTTTCTTTGAATTCCCCAGACACCCCCATAGTCAGATTCCTCATGCTGTCCAGCATGGCCCGTTCCATCCTACATGTCCAACTAATAGTTGTTGGCACTTTATTTTGTGATCACTGCTTAAACAGCCATCTACTTAGCTAGACTGAGTTACACATCTTATCATTATTATCGTATTCTCTTAAACCCATTGTCAAGGACATTTGTAAAAAGCATTCAATAAATGCTTGTTAGATAAACGGGCAAGGCAAAGGAAGAGAGAGGCAAGCTGGAGATAGGAAAACATTGATTTGTACATTAAAATTGTGGGGAACATAAAGCACATGTGAAATCTAACAATAAATAAATTTTGGCTCCTTCCTGTGTTTCTAAAATAGTCCACAGAATGTGGGTGTAGGAAGAGGGGAGCAGGTAAGATAGGCCATATATTTATACGCGAAATGGATGTATTTAAGAGAAAAGTTAGTAAGTCATTGGTCAGATAACCTGGGGATTCTTATTTAGGTAGATTTGATATGTGACCTGGACTTCGCATTTCTTTTTCTGTTCCTTATGATTTTATTTAAAATTTAATCTTTATTGTATTTTTCCCATTATCATTTAGTCCCTTTATGCTCGCCACCGGCAATCACCACACGGTTGTCCATGTCCATGAGTCCTTGTTCCTTAATTCCTTTTTTATGTTTCATATGCATGGCTTTTATGAGCAGTCATAGTCAAGAATCACTGAATTAGAGGAATAAAAATACATAAAACTTATTTTTCTGGGTACAATATAATAGTCATAACAGACTAATGTTTTTCCTAATACAATTTTTAAAGCTGTATAAATTACATTAAATTAGATTTTTAAAGGTAACTAGAGAGCTGCAGGCATAAAGACTAGATGATCTCAGTTCCAGAGAGGAAAGAATCATTCAGAGGATCATCGACTTCCCTCTGCTCCCCACCCCTAGCTTGGAACTGGGGCAGGAAACTGAGCTTGATTCATGCTGAAGAACTCCATGGGGACAAAGAGAAGCAACCAAGTTTTTTACTAAGAGTGGAAGACTGGAGTGATACTCTGAGACCTTCGGGCACCTCAAATGTGTGGCTAGCTCTCACTGTGCAGTATCTTCTAGGTCTGAGGGCTGCACAGGAAGCTGGGAGCTACATCAACAGCTCCTGTAAGGCAAGTGAAATAACATGCAGTTGTGTGGCATTAACGAAGGAAAGATCACTCTTGAGGTCCTTGATTCATCTTATGGATTTTACTTTTTCTATTAAAATTCTCCATCTTTTCATCCATTTTGTTTACTTCTCTATTTCTTAAACATATTGTAATGATTAATTTTATGTGTCAACTTGGCTGGACCATACTGTCCTCATATTTGTTCAAACATTCTGGATGTTCTTGTCTTTTGGATAAGATTAACATTAAAATCAGTGGGCTCGGAGAAAAGCAGATTGCTCTCCACCACATAGATGGGCCTCGCATAATCAGTTGAGGGCTTGAACAGACCACCATGACACTTGAACTTTAACACTGGCTCTTCTCTGCCTGCCCACTCTGCAGGTTTTGGACTAGCCAGCCTGCATGATTGTGTGAGCCAATTTCTTAAAGTTCCCCCCCCCTTTCTCACTCTTTATATATAATATATATTCTGTTTCTCTAGAGAATACTAATATACATGTTAATCATAAATACAGGAATCATATGTGAGTCTATTTTTATTGCCTTTTTTTCTCTAGATTATCAGTCATATTTTTTGCCTTTTCACACATCTAGTATTTTTCTTAATGTGAGATATTTTGTTCATAACAAGATAAGAAACTTCTCCTAAAGAAAACAACATCTGCAGCCACTATGGTTCCATTATACACCATGTCTGATATCCAATGCAAAATAACTAGAGGCACAAAAATAAGACTGATAATTAGGAGAGAGAAAAAGAAGACACGGAAGCAGACCTATAGATGACACTTACTCAAGTCGCAGACAAAGACTTTAAATAACTGTGCTTAGCAAAGAAAATAAAGGAAAAAATGCACAAAATGAATAGAAAAATTGATCATTGTAACAAAGTATTTGAATTTATTAGAAAAGAATCACATGGAAATTCTAGAACTGAATAGTACAATAGATGAAAGCATTAATAAAATAGATGGATTTAATATGTGGTTGCACATGAAATTAGCCACCTGGAAGTTAGGCCAATGAAATGATATTCAAATTGAAGAACTGATAAGAAAGACAAATAAAGAGAAAGATACATATTGTTTTCTATGACCAAAATATCTCTGGAAATACACACCAGACGAAAAAGTGGTAACATAGACAGTCTCTCGGAACTGCACTGATGAAAGGCAGGGAGTCTTTTCACTATTTCCATTGTCTTCCTTTTGAATTTTTACCCCACTGACTATTGAAGTGAAATGAAACAATAAAGCAAAATAAAACTAATAAAAAATGTTTGATGTGATTTCTTAGGGGGAAAAAAACTGTCCTTGAGGTAATTAAGGAGGTTAGAGCAATGAAATGTTAGGAAAAAAAAAATAATGATAGCTTTATTGAAGGACCCTAATATCACCCACATTGGCACAAGATGCGTATGATATATTTCTAAAACAAATTGGCAAACTGACATTCATTCATTCATTCATTCAATCATTCATTCATTCAACAAGTATTTGTTAGGTGCCTATCCTGTGCCAGACTAATGTGAAGCACTAAGAAGACAAGGGTGAAAAAAATATGCAGGTCCCTGACCTCAAGTCCGGAAACAGGTACTTGAAGAGCAATTATAAGCACTTATTGAGACAGGGAGGGAGGAAGAGAGAGAGGATGTATTTATTCGAGAGTGATAAAAACAGTAAAGATATTTTACTGGAAACTCCATTATACTAAAAGAAGTCCATATATATTTTGGATTATTCTTAAAAAAATTTGTTTCTGAAGAAAGAAAAAGTACTGAGACAGTTACATCTGGACAAAATGAAGGAATTTATTATTTAGATAACGGTAAGCTACAAGAGAACAGGGACTTTGTCACTCTACTTCTGAATCACATCCCCAAAACAGTGGGTCCGTGGTAAGCACACAATCACATTTGTAGAATAATTTAATCAATAAGAAAGCCTTAAAATATGGACTGCAAATGTAAAAATTCTAAAATTTCCATTACAAATGTACGTTTCATCTATGTATGTGTTGAGCAGGCTTTTGAACAGGGGAAATGTGATTTGATATTGTAAGGATATTTTTTGTTGTTTGTAATAGTAAAAATATTACTCAGGAATTAAGTGAAATATGACAGAGCCATATGGTGAACTGTTGAGCAACCATTATAAGTTATGTGATAGACAGGTATTTAATGACACAAAAAAATATACATGTTTTATAAAGTAAAAAGGCATGTTATAAACATGTGTATGATGTTTTCTCATTTTTAAGAAGACAAAATATGTTCGTTTATACTTACGACACCCGTGTTAATGTGAGTTGTAGGGTGAGTTTTACTTTTCTTTTAATTATCTATACTTTACTCAAGAAATATAGTAATGAGTAGCATCAATAACTTACGTTAAGCGTATTTTCATTTCTAAATAACCACCCAAACAGCTTACATAACAAAGCATGTTGGAACTGGGGGCAGCCATGCTCTTCACAAGGATGTGGAGGAATAATAGGATCAAAGTTCCTTTAACAACCTGTGTTAGCCTACAATCCTCAGTCTGGAGGTTGTTCTGAACGCTTATATTCCTTCGCTTATCCCATTTCCCCATCTGGAAATGTTAGGGGGTCTTAAGACACAGCCCACACACAGTAAAATTTGAAAATGAATCATACAAAGAAAGACATAAAATGAAATGCGAGGTATGAATTTCCTTCCTGCCATCTTGGGTTCCCAGGGGCCAAAAATAGGCAGCAACTCTAGATAGTGAGGGTTGTAAACCCTGAGAAAAAAGGACACCTACTAAAAAGGGCTCCTGGTGGCTAACTGGGCCCAAATTGTAAAAAGACAGAGCCCAGCAGCCACTGCTGCACAGGGGCCTCTCATGCAAACTGCACCTCAAGGAGAAGCCAGCACTGAACCACCTGCCTCTGCACTAAGCTGTCTGCCTGCACTGTGTGTCTGCCATCTGAGCAAGCCCTTATAAAGGAGTTCCTGGAATCCTATTTCAACCAATAATGCTGAGGCTTTCCCCATCCAATCAGAGCCGCACAGCTCTGGCCAATCAGAGCAGCTCTACTGTGACGAACCAGGCCTCGTGTGCATGACAACAAACCAATCAGGGACCAGGGGCAGGGACTTCTGTCTGTATAAACCAACTCCTCTCTTGCTCAGAGGGTGCAGTTTTCTTTTTCATGAAAGACACGGGAGATTGAGTCTCTCTGGCTGAGCTGAAACACAGAAGCTGTCTACCAGGGCAAAGAGGAGCAGAGCAATGCAGGGCAACCACTGAGGAGCAGAACAGTTTCTTGCCAGAGAGGGGCTGCCCCAGGGCTACCTGGCCCCAGTGCTGTTCTCCAGCAGTGCCATATCACAATTGAGCTGTTTTTCACTGAATAAAGTTTCCTTCTTCACCACCTCCAAAATTGGGGATTCCTGTTGGCATTCAGAGGGCACCAACAACCATTGGTTGACAGGACACTACTTTAAGTGCAAATCCTGATAACCTCTTACTGTAAGTTCTTCCTGTCTACCTTACCATCCTCCTGAAACCACAAAAGTAGTGGGAGAAGCATAGCATTTCTTATTCCTTACAGACATTTGAGGATGAATCTAATTAGGTCACCCAGTGGTTTACAAATACCTAGATAGACATGCCAGCTCCCATTTTAAGAAAGCAATAGACTAAGACAGAGAGATTGAGAGAGAGAGAGATAGTCAGCTTTTGAAAATAGAGTGCCCAGTGCTACACCCTACACTAATTCATTAAGAAGATGCGCACCATTGGAAACCAGGGAGTTTAATGGGAGATGGGGAGCAGGGTTTCTGGAAACTCTGCTGAATTCACTATACACATGGAAACAGCTACAGTTATCTCTCAGGCAGTTTGGTGGCGACAGAAAACACTAGTTATAGAACAATTAAAGCTTTTGCAAACACATAAAGTAAGAGATCATATTTAGCCTGTCCTTGCCTCATTGGGGCATTCGTAATATGTAGCCGATACTTTCTTTGCCCTCACCACTCCCAACCCTGTCCTTGTGAGGGGCCCCATTACAGATGCCTAGCATAGAAGATCAGCCCAACCATTTTAGGTTGCTGGCTCAAACAGCAATAAATGTTGCACCAAGGAGCCTACACTTACCAAATCAGTCTAATTGCATGTCCCTTACGCTTATCATCAACAGTGAGTCCCCGGATGCCACCCCAACCATCCAGGCTAGAAGCAGGTTCGGAGCTTGACTGCTATTTTGCTGAGGCTCAGATGCAAATGTGTCATGGTCACAGGTAAGTGCTTCAAGTACATGTTTCAGTCCAAGTTTCATGTTCAAATGATTTCCACTGATATAAGGATTATTAGCATAACACAGGCAAGATGGGCTAAGCTTCTCCTGCCAGCTGAGGTGACATGGGCTGACAATGTCCCTGGAGTCCTTTCTTTCTCATTGCTAGTGAAGAGCTCCAGACATCCCTTGGGAACCCATAAAGTCAGAGGGGAGGCCTCTTGGGACCAGCCAGAGGTCTCCCTGGATGTTGGCCCTACCCGAGCATTCCCCATCGGCCTCCAGAAAGAGAAGTGGGCAAGTAGAGAGACCCACACTGGAAGCCGATCGACTACCATTGCCAGACAGAGCGAGAACTTTGGGCAGCGACATGCGGGAGGAGCAGCCCATTTAATGTGCTCTGATTCCCTCCTGTAAAGACGGGGAGATTATCTGCTTGCCTCGAATATCTTCATTAAAAATGCATTTAAGCCGTGAAGCTCTAGGAAGGAGAGACCTGTAATACATGAAAGATTAGCCCCAGATTGCTGATTGGGCTATTTTATATCATTATGGTAATTAAGCCTGCAAGGCTGTTGTGCTGACTTCAACACTTTCCTCCATTTGCCTTTGTCTCCAATTCAAGGTATTTTTTTCCTCTTTCCATCTCTCAGCCTTCTTCCTGTCCTCCCCTTGCACCCCTCCCCACCAAACATCTCCTCCGAGCCCAGGCTGGTCCTGTCTCATGCATATGCATCAAACTTCAGTCTGATTCAGCCTCCCATGGCTTCTCTGCAAACTTCATCCTGACTGTGCAGAGAAAAAAGGAAGAAATTAATGGTAATTACAAGGTGTCAGTGGATATTACAACTCTCTGATTGCCAGTGAAACCAAATAAAAATGGAATGTAATCAGCCAATTATTACAACGCAGAGTAAACAAATGGAGGCTTGTCTCTTATTCACCTTTTCTTACCTACTCCCTACACTCAGGCCAGCATGCGTGGCTCAGGGTGTAGCTAGAGGATCTGCAAACATATTCTGTGTGGGTCCCTGGGCACGGCATTCCAGCTAGCACTCCCCAGATGGTATATAGAGCAGCCTTCTCCAGCGTGGGTGATCAGGAGAGCCTGTTCAAAGCTGCACAACAGCTGGGGACCCCTTGGCCCCCTGTGATCTCAGGGATCACCCTCACCCCTGCCAGCTCCCTGCCAGAGTCAACGGTACTCCTAAATGTCCCCACCTTGGGGATTGGCTCCATATTTCTTCCTACCATTTGTAAATACCATGACAACTTCTAGTAACGGACGCAAAACCCTGCTCTCAGAGATACCTGGCAGACTTGCAACATTCCCTTGAGCAATCAGGGGTCTTGAGGCAATGAATGGAGTATATGGAGAAACATACGGGAAAGGTCTTTCCTCTGTAACAGATGATGAGAGAGCGGATTGTGCACCCATGGGTGGCCCCGTTGCAAAAGCAGTTCCAATAGCCCCATCGGCTTCTTCCTCCTTGCTAATGACCCCGAGTCCCAGATCAGTACTTGTGGAGGGAAGCAGACAAAAATGAAAATGAAGCCTTTCTCCTTCCTGATGTTACTGTTGGTTCACAGTTGAGATTTCTAATAAAGGTACCATATACAGATGTTCCCATCCATGTGCAGCCCTCACCCAGAAACAGCCCTACTGTGTCCTGGGGGCAGGTCAGCGTGGAGGCGAGAGGACACAGTGCCTGTGTCCCCTGCCTGCCTACGCCCCCTGCTACGGGCCCTTCTGCAGTTTACTTTGCTCCTCCAAACTCAACCACCCCCCATAACTGTGTCCCTTCCAGGAAGTCATAGGATTAAAAAAATAATGCATGCCAAGTGCACCAAATCAATATTTGTTATTATAAGACAATGTTATGTACTTGTCAGTTTTTAATCTCTGAATGCATTTCTTTGTAAATTCTATGCTTTGCCAACCGTCTCAATAAAATACCGTACTTTCTGTATAGGACTTTGGTGGACACTCAGCTCCACCTGGCCGTCCTGCCTTGCTTCCCTAGGACGGTTGCCCCTTTGCCCGCCCTGCCTTCCACCATTGTTTCTCCTACTTTCCTCAGACCTGCACGCAGACTGCCAGCTCTCCCCTCCAGTAGGCCCTCATGTCATAAGCTGCTGAGAACACAGAAGCCCTCACAGGGGGACCCAAGCTTTCTTTCCCAGCATACTTGCAAAACTAGGAGCACATGTCCCTGCACTCCCCTCCGTGGCCTGTTGAAAGAGACGATGTGTCTCAGACATTATTAGTGACCAACACCTCCCCACTCCTGGTGCCCGGGATGCCAACCCTCCATGGCTGTGGTTACTGCCTCTCATCTGCATCGTCAGCATGTGCTTCCTGCTAATTGTTCCCATCAGCATCCAAACATCAGCTGGGATCTCTCACCTTAGTAAGACACCAACGAAACAGACAGGGCTTCTCCTTTACCTCACCGCTCTCACTATTACCATCGTAACTCTTAGTTCTGCCTCACGGCAAAACTTCACCGATAATTTTATGTGTTCTTTGTCTCCACTAATCTCTCAATCCATTTTCTCATGAACACACCCCATCAGGCTTGCTTCTCCACCACTCCTCCGCAATTGCTCCTGAAAGTCAACAACTACTTCCCTATTGTTGAAACTATTTGTTCCATGACAGACTAACAACATCCCACATAACCACTCTCTTCTTTTTATAAAGTGCCCCGTGATTCCTGTGATGCGCTCTTTCCTGATTGGCCTGAGACTGCTCCTACTTGGGGTCCTTGTTGACCCTCCCCTTCTGTTGGACAACTAGTTGTTGGAGTGTCTTAGAATTAAGTCCTGAAGCTCTTCTCCACTGCATGTGTCCCTCGTGGATCTCATTGGTACTGTTAGCAAAACTTCTGTATGATGGAGACTCCCTAACTTCAACTCAGCCCTGAATGCGTACCGCTTACTGGACCGCCCCATTTGGATGTCTCAGAGGAACTGCCAAGTTTATCTAAAATCTCTCTTTCTGCACCACCACCCTCTTCCGAAAAGAATGAGTCCTCCTTCTCTGGCTTTCCTTGTCTCACTCGGGGCAACCACCCCCCATGCAGCTACACCAGATAAAATTCAAATCATCACCCTTGATTTTCTTTTCTTTTTCCACATCCAATCCATCAGATGCCCATGCTCATTCCAGCTCCAATGCTTAACTAGCATCTGTCCACTCCTTTGCACCCCCTCTGCTGTCCTCCCCAGACCAGGTCAACCTCAGGTCTCACTTGGACATTGCCATGATACAATCAGTCATACTGCTTTCACTCACCCCTGTGCCTAATGTCCTACCCAGAAGCAACCTTTCCCATCTGAAAATCAGGGAACATTTCCCTTCAAAAAATCTCCTGATGGCATTAAACTTCTTTTAGGAGAAAAAATGTATCACACACCTCCTTTGCTTGCAGAGCCTCCCTCTTGTATCATGGTGCTCACTACGCTCCCCTTGCACCAGCCTTCCGTGGACTCTGCCTGCCTAAGCCAGTGCACTGTCCCTTCCCGGGGTCTGGAAGACTCTCCCGGTAGACACAGGATGGGCACATGCTCCTGCCTTTCATGCCTCAGCTCAGAGAGATTCTTTGATTCATCCCACCTCCATCGGTCTTTACTACATGGCTGTTTTTCCATTCTTCACACTTTTATCATTAGTTGATATTACCTTTTAAGTTATTAATATACTTGATTATTACCTGGCTCCCCTTATTAGATCACGAGCCCTAGGCCAGTAGTGACCTGCCTACTCGATTCATGGCTATATCCCCAACAATTTAAAAAAGACCCAGTGTATAGTTTAATTAAAAACATATTGACTTAGCAAATGAAAGAGCAGATTACTTAGTGTCTAACATGGACTATATATGGGTCTCTAGATACCGAGCAAACTAAGGATGCCCACAGTCCAGAGCTCAACTCTGCTGCCCTCATTCCTCTCGCCTTCAAAGCTCCCACTCCTAACTAGGGGGACACACCTGGGTTTAAATGCCACCTCCTCCTCTGGCAAGTGTCACTGGACAAGTCCTTAAATCTGAGCTTCTGTTTTCTCAACAGTAAAATGAGATCATCATACGTACTTTGAGAAATAATTATGAAGGTTAATGAGGTAGTTTCTAATGTAACCAGCCCTGGCATATATTACACTCTCAATAAATGGCCGTTTCTTTCTTCTTCCACAGTGTAGATGATTTCAGCCTGTCATTTGGAAAGGGGGTTGGAAAAAACCACCCTAATTAAACAAATTGACATCACTGTGTGAATCACTCTCAGCCCTTTAGCCATCCCAGAGGAAGCTTATTAACCTAAATGCATTACTAATTGGTAGAATTTCTGTTGGTTTATCAGAGTGAAGAAACAAATTCAGGCAGAGAAGGGCTGAGGTAGAGGGCCAATGGGAAGGACAGCTGGCTCACCTCCCGTGAACGCTCTTGCTCTGTTTGCTGTCTAGGTCATTTTTTCCCTCTTTGTCCATATCTGAACGCACTACCTCCTGCAGCCCTTGATTGATTTTCAGTTTGTTTTTGATTTTTGACAGTTTGTCCATGCTCCCTCGGGAAGAAGCAGTCTCCACAGATACCCAGGCCCAGGACCGCGGCAGCTGGGCGTCCCCAGCAATTCCGTGCCGTGCGGACCTGTCTGCCCCCAGACACGGGGTGTGTGGAGACGGCTCACAGACAGGCGATTGGATGCACAGGTGCACTTTCCTGGGTGCCTGTCCACACTTATACATGCTCACTTGTCAGTCACACAGTCAGCCAACCATCTGGAATTTCAATGCACAGCAAGCTCTTTGTGGCCTGGAAACTGAAAAATGCATTTGAAAGAGCAAGTTTTTGATGACAGTTGTCATTAACAACTTTATTTTCAAACACATTTCACAGTGCATTTCATGCCAGGAAGGGTTTCTTATCTTCTGAACTTCCAGTCTGTCAGGCTGAGTGCAATGGTGACAGTTTCCTTTGAACACAGGTAGCGGAAGAACCCCTGGTGAGTGGCAACAGCAAAGAGAAAATGCAAACTGGGGGAGGATGCAAAAGGCATCTGCATTTGCCTCTGCAGACAAGTCCGGTGTCCAATGGCCACGTGATCCACCCTTCTCCCTTCCTCTTTGTCTGAACTTGATTCCACAGAGCAGAAGAGCCTAGATAATAAAGCGTGGCCAGAGCACTTCCCCAAATGATCGCAACCATTTTAACTTTCCAATAAGAAGATAATTCTCACCCTGGCCAGTGTGGGTCTGTTGGTTGGAGCATCGTCCGGTAAACTGAAAGGTTGTAGGTTCAATTCCTAGTCAGGGCACTTGCTTAGGTTGCGGCTCTCTCCCTGGCTGGGACATGTACGGGAGGCAATAGATCAATGTTTCTCTGCCCCCTCTCAGTCCCTTCCTCCCTCTCTGAAGATCAATAAGCATGTCCTTGGATGAGGATTATAAAATCAGCTAATTTTCTTACCTCTTACTACAAATTTCACAGAATTTCTCTTGTTCAGCCCATTTTTCCAAGTCTTGGTCGTAGGTAAGACGGTATGCAGTCATAGGAAAGGCAGCATATGTCCCGCCGCTCCTTCTCTAATGTGCCACAGAGTGGGACAGGCTTCCCTTGTGGGACTTATCTGAAAACTTTTAGTGACATTAGTAGCCTTTAACAGGATTACCACTCTTGAAGAGCTCCTAGGATAAAATGTATGTGAAAGGAGAGAAGAATTAAGAAAAGAAAAAGAGGAATAGGCCATTAAATCTCCAAATATTTGGCCTGTTTGACATCAGGGTATGTGTGTGTGTGTTTTAACACAATTTAAGATAACTTAATTCAAGACAGTAAGATTTAAAATAACTTAAGATAAAAAGTTATCTCTTTCCACTGTTGTTCCTTTTGTCAAGAACATAAAATCTCCCCCCTTTTTTTTTAATACACAGAGGATCTTTTATTATCCAAAGTAGGATTAATAGGAATCTAGTGAACAAAATAAACTAACCAAAAATAGAAACAGAAAATTACTTTTTAAAATTCTATAACCCATCAAGAGAATGAGCAGACAAGCCACAGAGCGGTGGTAGTGGCAGGAGGGGGGAGAAAACATTTGCAAAAATCATATCTTATAAAGAATCACTTTCCAAAATATAGAAGAACTCCTAAAACTCAACAATAAGAAATAAACAACGCAATTTAAAAACTGGCAAAAAAATCAGACATTTCAC
Organism: Micronycteris hirsuta; assembly: GCA_004026765.1. Classification (NCBI taxonomy): domain Eukaryota; kingdom Metazoa; phylum Chordata; class Mammalia; order Chiroptera; family Phyllostomidae; genus Micronycteris; species Micronycteris hirsuta. Next base: position 89,094 of record PVJI01002279.1, on the reverse strand, counting down.
CAAATATGATATACAGATGGCAAATAACAATATAAATAGATATAAAACACTATTCTTTATTAGGGATGCAACTGCAAATCCAGACAACCAAATACCACTGTACAGCTATTATGATGGCTAGTCTCCAGAACACTGACAACACCAAATTCTGATGGGACTGTAGAGCAACAAGAACTCATATTCATTGCTGGGGGCAATGCGAAATGAGACAGCCATTTGAAAGACAGTTTGGCAGTCTCTCACAGAACCAAGCTGACTCTTGTGATAAGATCCAGTTATTTCACTCCTTGGTATTCACCCAAGTGAGTTGAAAAGTCCTGCCCACACAAAACCCTGCACACAAATGTTTATGGCAGCCTCGTCCATAATTGCCAAAACTCGGGAGCAGTCGCATGTTCTTCAATAGGTGGATGGATAGATGGATTGGCATATCCATAATATGGGATATCATTCAGTGAAAAGAAGAAATAAACTATTAAGCCTCTTCTGAAAAGGCTGCACGTGGTGCAATTTCAACTGTAAGATATTCTGGGAAAGGCAAAGTGATGGAGACAGTAAAACAATCAGCGGTTGCCAGGGGTGTGGGGCAGGGAAGATAAACAGGTGGAACATGGGGCTTTAGGGCAATAAAAGTATTCTCCTCAGTATGTAATGGTGGACACATGTCACTATACATTTGTGAGAACCTGTGGACTGAAATGAACCCCGGTATAAACTCTGAGCTTTCGGTTGGTAATGGGGTGTCAGTGTTGGTTCACCGAGTATAACAAAGGTACCACGCAGATGCGGAGTGTTAACGGGAAGAATGTTGGGGGGGTAGGTGTGGGAACTCCCTGTACTCTCTCCTCCTTCTTTCTGTGTGCTCAAAGTGGCTCTACAGTTAAATCAATTAATTAAGAACAACAAAAAAGTTCCATGGGCAAGAAAAAAAAATGACCCTATTGTTTATCAATAGAAAGCAGAAGCAATTTTTTTTCTATCATTTACCATTTGTTTTCCTTATGTCTGGTACAAATGGTAAAGTGTTGGACCTGACATTTTGGCTAGAAAAATTCTGTGTTGCTCCCAAGAAAGCTACTAATTACTGTAAAGTTATGTGGCATATCTGGCTATTATTATTTGGAAATGACAGAATGCTAAATTTCCTAACAAATAACTAAGAAGACAGGCAGCACTGGGCAGGGAAGCGGACTTCAGTGGCTGACTGTGAGCTGGACCACGAGGCCAAGTGTTGGACGGAGCACGTGGCCCCGTGTCCACAAAGCAACCCTACAGAGAGTACCCTCCTTTGAAAGAAAGGAAAATGAGGGACAGGGTGTTTAAATAACAGGGCCAGCCACATAGCAAGAAATCGGAATAACTGACATTAAAAATACAAATTATTCCAACTGCAAAACTCGCCTACTTTCATCAGAAGCTTTATTTGTTCTGGTATTAGAAGAATTAGGTCAAAATGTACCTGTCCTGCTAGCCTAAGCATTAGCCCCCAGGGATGATTATCCTGAGCCAAATCGTATGAAAATTTGATCTAAAATTAATAGCAGCTAGGATATACCAGGTGCTTATCATGTGCTAAGTGCATCCTATGGATCAACTCATTTCATCTTGACTGCACCCCCTGACACAGACGCTACTATCTCTACTTGACAGGTGAGGAAACTGAAGACAAAATAACTCAACAAAAGTTTTCTGGTAAAGGTTACAAATAACAGCCATAAAGTCCAATGACGCAGGGTGGACATAGAGTCAATAATACTTGTTACCATGAATAAATGAGTAAATATTACTGACTTAGTGAGTGAGTGATGGAAACGCGGAATAGGCCCAGAAAATGCACAAGACGGAAACTTACAAATAGCAACCCTGTGTGGAGAGCATTTGAGAAAGGCCTCCGGTCTCCCTCACGGATCCGTCTCCTAAGGAGAAGTAAAAAGATCCGAGATCCAGGCCCCCACACCTGCTGCCCCACATTGGCCAACACAGACAGACTCACGACTCAGTCCTGGTGACCTCCGTCACGTGGGCTGCTGAAAACCTCTCTGTGCCAGGATCAGAGTTCACAATTACATTTTTCTCACGTCCCTCTCATGAACAGTCTCATTCTCTGCATTTTGGGTGCCTGTCTGTTGACACCTGTTAATATTAACTGCTTATGGATAACATGCCTTTTAATATGAACTCTAACATGAACTGTGTGTTGAAACCCAAATTTTAATCCAGGCAATATAAGCAGAGAAATAAACTATCCATTAACATTTACAACAGCTTGGTGAGTCTAGGTATCTGGGTGTACATAACCTCCGGTTTTCAGCAGCAGGATGGAATCTGTATTCAATCACGGTCCTCCCCGATCTGTATTATTTTCACATGCATATGTTGCATTTACACTGACGCATGGGCTGCTCTTCTCTGTTCAGCAATTTCGCTTGTGTAATGGTTTTCATTAATTGCCCATAAGGTTACTGCACACCTGGTGTTCCTTCCAATTACCATAGAGATTAAACCTGAACTACAGAAACGTCCCTGAGCTGTTAGACGTCCCTCAATGGTAAGCACGTGGTTTGTAATGCCATCACATCGCAGTCATAAATCTGCACTGGATTCTATCTTCTAGTTAAATGAAGTCATCGCTACCTTGACATGTGAGGTGGGGACTGGAGGAGCCCAGCAAAGACCGAGGAGTCGCCTCAATTCGATTGACCAGCGACCAGCTCCAAACTGTCCTGGCACTGGCACATTGCATCCCGGAGGGTAACATCACCAGGATCCCTTCGGCAAGTCTCGCTTCATCATCGGCCCCTTCGTTTGTGCTCTTCCCTCAAAGAATATCAGAATCCCAAGTTAGAATGCCCAACTACAGACATTAGCAGGAGGCGCTGGCTCACCGATGGGACCCAGAGAGAATTGCCAAGGGGATTCACTTGTGGATCCTAACTCACAATAAGGGAAAGGAAGGGAGTTACGTTTCTACGGAATTCTGCCTCACTTTTGCCCTTAAGTTGTACACGTGTCTTCCCTTTCTCAGAACAAGAAACATACAGGGGTGTTACCCTCTAAGTAAAAAATGGAAATATGTTTTAATTTAAAACTACAAGGGAATGTATTTCTTTACACCCGGCAATCCTGATATTCAGCAGTATTGGTGAAAGAAAGTGCAGAGGAAGCATAACTAAATTCAATAGTTTTGATGCAATGGGATATATTTAGAATATGTCTGTGTGAGGCAAGGTCTCTTTAAGTTCAGAGTCAAATTTTTCCCACCTGCAATTTTTTTCCCCTTATAACTGAGCTACAGTCACAGACTCAGATAATGAAGCCTTAATTTTGTTCACTGACTCATATATCCCAGTGTCATAAACCTGTCTCACTACATGTACATGGAAGCAATTGGGCAAATCACAGCAATTACACTTGGTATTTTAAAAAAGTCCGCACAAAATGGCAGAAGGACATTTCAAAAACATAAGGTTAATATACCTCGCTATCACCTATGAACAGGGGCCCAAACTCCGAACAACAAATCAGAGGTTAAGTGTTCATTCAGCAGACAATGGGAGGCAATGACTCAACCACCTTGAAAGAAACCAGATAGGATTTCCAGTGAAGGAGATAATCCACCCCCCAGCCCGTCGGTGAGGAGGCGCACCCTGCCTGGGCTCTGTCTGCGCCAGGAGGGCTGCTATTTTCAGCCGCATTAATGCAGCTGCGTCAGTTTGTAGGTGAATCAGCCCTGCTTCATCAGACACATCAACAACCAGTATCAGAACTGCCTTCTTCCCTCTACTTAGACATATTTTCTTAATTGCTCTTTTTAAATAGACGCCGTTCCTCCTGCCTCTCCCAAACCATCCATCATTACTGCTAACAGGGCCGGTGACCACTGCAGTCATGTTCTCTTGACCCTCTCTCCTGACTCCCCCACCCAACTACACAACACCCCACACAGCTGCTCCCGCTCCACTCTCCTCCCTGCAAGTTCTAAACACTTCAAAGTTCGGCTGTCGCATCTGTTGGAGGTGCCAAAGCCTTGGGCAGACTTCTAGCGATGAAGGCCTTCGTGGCACTGGAAAGGTTTTCTGTTTCGTTCTGTCCCACAAAATATGGCCATGAAGTAGCAACTGCTTTGTCTTTCCACATGTACCTCCCACCTGCCCCCTCCATTTTCCTTCCCCACTTCTGCCACCTCTTCACCTCCAGCACCCCCTTACTTGCCTTTCTAGGAGAAGCGGGCGTGCCTCAAGTCCCTCCCACAGGGCTGACCTCTCCTGTGGGCCTTGACAGCGTGTCGACCCTGGGTCCGAGCATGGCCGTGGACCCGGAGGTCCTGGTGAACCACAGCCTCCTTCTGCAAGGCTGGGAGGAGCTGAAGAATCCCCAGTCACATGCCCCAACTCCACAACCCTGAGCCTCATCAAAGGCAATTAAGCCTCTAATTGCATGTTCATTCCCAGCCTCTGTTTTCGCTTGTGATAATATATACTTCATATGTATATACATATCTCTTAAAGTTCAAGAATGAACAGTCCCAAAGAAAAGAAGGGAATGTCAAACCAACATTCTTTAAAACTGGAAGTCCAAACTTCAAGCCGTTACTGAACGAGAGACAGTCCGTGTTAAAGTTGAATGAGTGAGTTCTTGCTGACATCCTTCTCCTAAACAAAGGACGGACGCCCTCCGTGTATGGGCAGTTATTCAGCCTGTAGACCACGGACAGGCTGAGGCAACATTGCGTGGCTTCCTGAGATGGTGTGCAACCTGTACTCTCACAGAGATACACCCACCGCTCCCACCCCACACACAACCACAAATATGTCAGCACTAATGGGATCCTCCAAGGGGTCAATTTTCTTTTTTTAATCTCAAACAAAAACCCTGAAATTAGTGATTTACACCTATTCCGATCATGTATGATTTTCAACAATTTGCCATGAGCAGGACTTTTCAAATATTTGAAGGCAACGGAATTAGAGTATGTAGAATGAACTATACTTTGGGGAAGAGGGATCTAATCAGAAAAAGAAATAAAGTGTGTAAAGGAAAAACTGCCTGTTTGCCCTGGCAAATCAACAATGTAGAACAACGACAAAAAAAGTCAATAACTCTTGACTTATTGTTGCTCTGTTCCCAGATAATTTTTGTGTAAAACTTCTGAGATTTAGTGAATTGTAATTTTACATTTCTAGGTCATCAAATGCCAGATCAGAGCCACCTTTTCTGAGTTGTCTGATGATGGATTATATTTCACTCAGTAAGGAATAGGCCTTCTTTTCGTAAATAGGAAAAGGAAGAGAAGGATATATTCAAAGTCACAGGAGATAATCTGTGGGATTTAACCTCAACCTTTTCCTCCCTAAGAAGACTTGTGTAGAGAAAACAAAACAAAACAAAAAACCCTAAGTCCAGTTTGAACTCTAAATGACCTCTAAGTCCAATGTGAAAGCTAACCATAACTTTTTGGATTTGTTTCCTAAGGCTGCTGCAAAAAGTACCATAAACTGGGGTGTGAAAGGAGGGAGGGGCCCACCTAGAGGAGGGGCCTTCCTTGCCCCTTGCAGCTTCTGGGAGCCCCAATCTTTCTTTGGCTTGTGGCAGCAAACCCCCAATTTCTTCACCTTCACAGAGCTCTCTTCCCTCTCCGTCTGCATCCTCACATGGTGTCCCTTTCTGTGTGACTGCAAATTTCTCTCTTCTCATCAGTCATTCTGAATGAACATGCACCCTGATGCCCTCACCTTAACTTGATTACTTCTGCAAAGGCCCCGTTTCCAAATTAAGTTGCATTCACAGGCAACGGGAGTTAGGACTTCAACATATTTGGGGAGGGGGATAAAATTTAACCTGTAACAGCATATTAGCTTGAAATTTTACCAGTGCAAATACAGTAATATTAAAAGTGTAATTTGGAGTTTGAAATGTTCTGCAATGCAGTTTGTAATTACTAGAGGTCAATTATCCATTTTCGGCCAAATCCCCTGGCGGGCAGCCCTTGGAGGGGGACAGCCAGGGGGCCACCGTGTCTGCAGAGCCAGGGGCTCCCCCCACCCCTGCAGGATCGTAAAATCAATTTCATCAGCTCTGCCCAAGGTCTCGGGCTGTGAAGAAGTGATTCATGCCCTCCTACCCAACAGAAGGCTGATGTGTAAAGCCACATGACAGTGCACTTGTCACCATGCCTAGCATGAGGGATAAGCCATTCATTCGCACAGCCTGGGGCCTCCTGAGCAAATCCGTCTGTGAGAACAGACTGCAGAGAGGGACACTATTAGCTAAGTGAGGGATTAGTGAAAAAAGGAGGTAGAGATATCCTTAAAGAATACAGCTGAGTGATTAAGGCTCATGAGTTGCCATTCTCCATTTCAGGAAGGTTACAACTAAGTAAGGAATTGAGTGCTGTGTATACAAGAAGTGTTTAATAATGCCTACTGAGCAGATTAATGGACTGAGACCAGAACTCTAGAACCAGAGTCTACTTCTCCCTAGACAGTACCAGGGACTTGGTGACAGGTTCTATTCTGAGTTTACTTTTTCTAGATTCCAAGCAGCACATTCTACTCACGCCATAGCTGTATGTTTATACATCTGTGTCCCCTGAAAGATTATAAGCCCCTCCCCTCGAAGATCCTCGTGTGTTATCTCATGTATCAATCCCTAGGCCCTGGAAGAGATCAGACACACAGAAAACATCTTTTTCCATTTTGCCTTTGATGGCCACGTACAACTCAAATGCAATGTGTCAACGTGCAAGTGAATTATCGTCTGCCCTACGTTTCTTTCTCTGTACTCGCTCTCTTTGATGGGGACACCACTTAGAGACTAAAACACCCGTCCTTAAAAATCCAAACATTATTGTTTAAATGAGGTAGGCTTTGACATGCACTATCTATATCCTGGGAAAGAAGATACCTACTAAAAAGGGTTCCTGCTGGCTAATAGGCAAAAAAAAAAAGAAAAATGCCTAGCAGCCATTTCTACAAATTGTCTCAGGGAGAAACCTACATTGAACCACTGACCTGCACTGTGTTCCTGTCATCTGAGCAGCCCTTATAAAGGGGTTCCTGGAATCCTATTTCAACCAATAGGAATGAGGCTTTCCCCATCCAATCAGAGCTGTGCAGTTATATGGCCCATCAGCTTCTTCACCTACCAGTCACTGCAACTCCATTCTAATCAATCAAGACAGTGCATTTTGGACTAATCAAACTGCCAGGATTTGGAGCCTTCCTTTGCATGAGAATTGACTGATCAGGGACCAGGGGCGCGGACTTCTGTCTAAGTCAGGTCCCTCTGGCTCTGGGAGTGAATCTTTCCTTTCCACCAAAGACTGTGCTTCCCTGGCTGGAGCTGAACCACCAAAGGTGTCTCACAGGAGCAGACTGGCTCACAGTGAAGCAGACTAGTGCAGGGCAGAGCACACCAGCAAGAAGCAGAGCAGAGCTGTCTCACTGAGAGAGGGGCCACACCCCACGGCCATCTCACCCCAGGGCAGCCTCCATGCTGTTCCCACAGCTGTGCTATATCACAATTGAGCTGTTTGCACCAAATACATTTTCATTCTTCAGTGCATCCTTCGATGGGGGTTCCTGTTGGCATTGAACTGGCGCCAACCATCATTGGCTGATAATACTAATAATGCCCATCTTTCTATTACATAGGCTCTTTCCCCTTTTGGAAAGTGGAAGGTCAAATGAATTTATTTTCTACAATTCAGTCCTAACATGCCCACCTATGAGTCTGTATGCTGGCTCTCCACCTACCGTGGTGAAGGGTATATTTCAAAATGCAAAATGAAGCAGTGAGAACACTCACCACCTACGTTTTGTCCGTAGGGAACTGAGGCAGACATAGCTAAAAGGCTTAACTCCACGGTGTCTAATCCACAGATAAATATTATGTTGGCCTTTTCCAAATAATAAAAAATACACCAAGGAGAGCGCTGTGTGTAACCTCATCAGTGTTAGAAGAACTAATACTCTGCCTGCTCAGCACTATCTATTGAGTTAGACAGCGTGTTCTGCCAAGAAGCATCTGTGCAGTGTGAGCAGGCTTTCAGTAGCACCGTGACTTCTGCCCCCTTAGGGTTCTCCGAGATACAATGTAGCTCCTTCAAGAATCTTAAGTTCACGATGTATATGATGTATGCATACGAGATTCTAACGGCAGTCATTATAACATTATAACTTCTAGGGGAAATTCCGTGTTATTTCATGGGTTGGAGGATACATTTAACCTTAGTGGATTACAACAGTTCAGATCAAGAGTGTTATGAATATCACCCTGATGTGAGCCCTCTTTTCTCCTTGCGGCCACCAATATATTACCTGCTCATATTTGTTCTATATTAATGCAGACATCAAAAGTCAGACTCAACCACTGAGGGCCGGAAGCAGGACTGTGCATGACTAGACTGAGTAAGACTTGAACTTTATTCAAGCACTAGCAGAAAAATCAATGAGTAAGGCAAATCTGGACTGAAGAACAGAGGGTTACATATGTGTGGGGATTAGCGGGCAGGGAGGCACTGGGATGATAGAAGGCAGAAATAGATTCAAGGTAACTTCAGAATTCATCTGATGACAGCCACTGGGGACCAGTCACCACACGCACGCACACAAAAGGAGCCACAAGAAAAAGTGAACGGTTGTGGAGGAAGAGTTTGCAAGCGAGGGAAACAGAAGTGGGTGTTTTTGGTGTAGGAATGATATCTTAGGAATGGAAGGGGCTTACATTGGCTTGCTGTTTCCTTTGTTTACATCTGTATCCATTATTACATGCACCAGCCTAGCCATCGATCTAACAAGTAACTACCAAGAACCTAAACCTTTTAATAAAGTCTGCACTCAACTCCAGATATAAGGGTGAAAAATCATTGTACATGCATCCAAAAGACTTACTGTCTAATAGGAGATAAGAAAAATAGGTGAACAAACGAGAGGGAAAAGGTGAGTTTACAGATACTAATATAAATGTGGGCAGGTGACAGTGTGTGTACATCCCAGAGGGACAGTGGACAGTTCTCCTTGGGGAGAAGGAATGGGGCAGACTTCACAGAAGAGATGGCACCTGAGCACCAATAGGAATCCACTGGGCAGAACAGATTGGAAGAGCATTCCAGGGACAGGGCCACGTGGACACCTCGTCAGGGGCGGCTAGTGTCCTTGCGAGAACACGGACCTCTTCTGCCCGCCCCCTGCACTCTGGTCTTCTGCCAGCTCCACTTTGTCCACTGGCAGCGGAAGCCGGGGCACCTCCAGTTCAGTGCAAGGCCACTGTCACATTACTGTTTCATTCACGCCTTAGAAGCCACGCTGTTCTTTGTTATGTCTCTGATTTATTTCTTATTTCTGAATTTACCTGATTACAGAGTGTGCACCTGGCCCTACTACTACTAACCTGCACACTGATGAGAGTGAGGGCTCCGTCGTTATGTTCACACCTGTGTTTCCATGACTCAGTGTTCTGGCTAAAGGGGAGGTCTCTAGAAATACTTACTGAAGGACTAAAGAAATAGGTACTCAATGCCTACTCTGAACCAGACACTAGGGATAAGTACTCTGCCCTCAGGGTATTAACATTCAAGAAGAGCAGGCAGGTAACAAGCAAACAAAATACAGGGTTATTTTAAACAGTAATCAATTCTATGAAGAAAATAAAACTAAGGGGACGGGGGTGCTGGTGGCTGCTAAGTTACGTAAGGTGGTTAGGCCAGCATGCTGAAAGAATCTCGATTGTGTTGACATTTGTCCTAAATAAATGACACAGATCCTGCTCACAAGTACTTTATAGGAGTATAGAGGGCCACCTGTACCACGGCAATGCTGGAGACAGAGTAACCATTGTCATAATGGACTCATAGGTGTATTACATAAGACTCCTGACATTATCAGCATAATTTTTTAAAATTTCTGATTGCATACAATGTAATCACAATATGCTATATTAAATTTGTTTTAGACAGCAGTTTCCAAAATGTGTTTAGGTATTATGCAAGTGCAGGCCCCTCCAAAAGTCTAGCCACCAGGGGAGTACACAGAGCAAGAGCAGTGTTTTGGAGACTAGAGTCATTAGCTGCCTGACCTCCCTGCCCCGGGGCTGAAGAGGCTGCATACCTGTAGAAAGTATCTGAAGAGCTGACTCAGCCGCAGGATTGAGCCATCATTTCCCAGCATCCCCCGAGAAGGGGGAAGAAGTATAGTGAGGTATGCAGTTGTTAATTTGTGGCAGGAAGAGGATCCTTCAGAATTTATGCGAAGACATTAGCAACCACATACCAACAGAGGCGCATGTTGCTGAAAGCCTTTCTGCAATGCACTCTTCTGTGCACAAGAAAACTGGTCTCCGGAGGACACCGGGGCAGGAGTGGCTTAGCCTCCTAAATACCGCATTTGCCTCCGGAGACAACTCGCAGAGACATCCACTTGCACTGTCCAGGGGGAAAGCATTTTCATCAACTCATAGCCTCGGAAAACCTGTTTGTCTTGTCAAAAACAAAATAGAGATCTTGCAAAGTTATGATCCGAATCTTTGAGTGGCCTTAGGAAATCAGGTGGGACACGGGTCAGTGCCCCACTCACTGCCTGCGTGACATGCTATCTCAGCAGCAGATCAGAGGAGACAGACCATGGAGGAAGGCCACGTGTGAGAAACAGTGAAGCTGGGGCCTGCACCTCTTGATGCTGAGCCCCGGGACCCAGTGACACATTCCTGATTGCTCCCCGGGCCACCCCGCCTGGCCCTGCCATGCCCTCTGCCCTTGGCTGCAATGGCCGTGTTCCCGAATTTCCCTGCATGCTCGCCTTAGAGCTGCGAGAGCATGATCCTAAGTGTGTGCAGGCTGCTAATTAAATGCTTCTTGCCACCCATCCTATATTAATTCCACGTGAAATTAGGGCAGGGCTATAGTCTCCTGGGCTCACCCACCACACTGCTTTTGTTGACACCGGTTATTTAATCTGAAATCCTTCCCCCACCAAGCCTCCCTCCTCCCTCGCACCCTCTGAACGGGAATATGGATCAGATGCTACAAAATTACTATTCTTAGGAGCAACAGATGCAAATATGGTTGCTTTTTCAATTATTCGGCAACCGATCCAATGACTCCAAGACAGAGGCTAATTAAAATCTAATTGAAATAAAATCATTTCCAATTCTGTTTCCCCTTGTCAACTGCCTGAGTAGAGGGTTTCTTGCTTTGGTGGACAAATCCTCTTCCATCCGGTGGCTTCCTTCTGCTCTGTAAGCAGCTGCCCCTGATTTCAGACCAGAGCATCCGGGCTGCTGGGAGGAGGCAAGGGTGGGGCTGAGGAAGCACCTGAGAGAAGCAAGGGGTGGGGGGGATGGTAACCTTGACGATGGTCAGTGAGGGGAGGAGGAAGGAAAGCAGATGGGAAAAGAGAGGGAAATGAAGACAGGGGTCAGAGCAGTAACCAGATCATTTAGGGAGAAAGGGGAAGTCACAGGGCCGTGGTGAGCTGGGGATACAGCATTCATCTTGCACGAGTCTTTTGTTGGCCTTCCTGGGTCTTTGTTCAGACACGTGAAGCAGCAACTGACATTCCCTGATCAGGACATTTTACCTAAATTTTCTGATTTCTGGACTCCCTCGAAATATTGAAAAACCCAGCGATTCTGTGACCTCTTTCCCACGTGACAACAAGGAACAGGACTGAAAAGTTGTTACTCTCTCGTTGAAGGGAAGGTGTGAGTCCCCTAATTTTCCAGTCCCCGTTGGGCCCCTTTGCTCATTCTCATTAATGTTAGCACTGATGGGATCTGAGTTTGGGGTTTCACTGGTTAGTGGAAAGCCCCTTAGAGTCCAAAGATCTAAGTTTGAATTTGACCTGTACTACTGAGAATGGCCGTGCTTGGGACAAGTGCTTTTGTACCCTGAAATCTCATCTCCCTAATCTTTAAAAAAGGATGTGCTAAAGTCATCCTGAGCAGTTGCTCAAAAGCACTCATCTGTTTTTAAATGCTCAGAAAGTGGTAAAATGTTATTCACATTTGTTTCTATAATTTTATCTTGTTTTCTAACAAACTGTTACAACGCTTGTTTAAGGACAGTAGCATGTATAAAGGAAAAGGGGCTTTAGAAATCTCATTAGAGAGACGTTGACAAGGGTTTTGCAAGAATGTAACAGCAGCACCCAGGGAGAAAGAGGGCAACAGAGAGGGAAGGCTGGATGCACAGCGTAAAAGGGGATGGGCGGGGCCAGGCGGAGCGTGGCTGGTGACCCACCAGAGATGGCACTCACACGGGCACCCGCACCAGCCCTGTGATCTTAGGCACGCTCTCCAACTCCTCCTCTCCTATCTCAGGCTCTTAATCTTTAGAGAGGGGGAAATCATACCTAGTCCATAGGGCTGTTCGAAAACCGAGAGAGAGAAATGCCTATAGATTACCTGGCACAGGAAAGGGCTTCCAAAGCATGAGCCATTAAATTAGCCATTAACGAATGCTGCACGACATCATCCAAGGCTTCACGCTGTGTTAGGGAGATGAGCTTTTTGTTCATTTGTTTGTTGCAAGTCAAATGCCACATTCATGTTTCTTTGCAAATAGAACGCAGAAGCTTAGAATTCATCGACCTTACCTAAGCACCTAGGGACCCACTGGCCCTCCCCCATGGCACCACTAATCATTCCCTCCACTGATGAGAATGCAGAGAGAGGGGTCCTGGGACCAGGAGCGCAAAGAAACGTGGAACTCAAGGATCTGATGAGGGCGGGATGGCTGGACAGCTTACTCCGAAGGGACTGCGTGAGGGAGCTGCCCGGCCCAGAGGCTAAAGCTGCTCCCACAAAGGCCAAAGTAGCTTAAAGGATGCAGGTTTCTTCGGGACCGTCCATTGAAAACATTCAAAACCCTCCCCAGCCCGGGGCAGGGAATTGAGCCCCTTAGAAAAAGAATGTCCTAACCCCAGCTGGCATGGCGCAGTGGACTGGGTGCTGGCCTGGGAACCAAAGGGTCACTGGTTTGATTCCCAGTCAAGGCACATGCCTGGGTTGCCGGCCAGATCCCCAGAAGGGGGCGTGTGAGAGGTAACCTCACATTGATGTTTCTCTCTTTCTCCCTCCCTCTCTAAAAATAAGTTAAAAGAAAAAAGAAAAAGAGTGTTCCTCAAAAATACAATATACATTAAGATGAGGAGCTATCTATATTAACAATTTATAATAATTTTTGTTTAATATAACAGGACACAACAAAGAACAAGATATTGTCTTAGACACAAGTCAACCTGTCTGCATGGTATAGAAAGAAAACATTTACAATTACCTTATTTTTCCGACTATAAGATGCACTTTTCCCCCCAAATCTGGAAAAAGTCTTATAGTCCAAATGTAGCTTACCTGGCTTGCATTGGTGAAATATTATGTTATTAAATATGTTACCACATTATTTTTGCTTCAAAATTTTTTGCCCTATTTTCCTCCTCTAAAACTTAGGTGCGTCTTATGGTCCAAAAAATATGGTACATCATAAGGGGAAAGCTTCAGGACCCAGCCTCTCACTAATACACAAGGAATTCAGGAGCCATGGAAATGGGGTGAAACTACAAGAATTAAAGCAACTAGCAACTTACACTTTCCTATTCATGAAGTCTGCTTCATCCTTTCAACCAGGGTCCCTCAGACATAACACATTTTTCTGTAACCATACTTGCTATTTTCCCTTCTCTTTCCCACTCCAGCTCTCCCGTGTAGCTATCTAGAGCTCCCAGAAGGAGCCCGTTGCTGAGTCTCCCTCCCACACCCTGCAGTGTTTCTCTCAAGTGAATTATCCCCCGTTGATACTCCTTGCAAGAGGCCGTGGAGTCTCATACCGATGAAATGATAACTGTATTAGCAAAGCTCGGGGAAGCCGTCACGGCGTTACTCAGTGGTTCTGACCACAGTGCTCCTGCTTCCCAGCAACACTCCCAGTAGCTTAAAGGCTAAACAAATGGACAAAGAACTGGAGAAATTTGCCTTGGTCCTGTTATTAACTGCAGACTTTAGGAAGACAGTCTTCTGGGGGAAAACCCGCTGACCCCAAATGCAATTTAATATTTGCTTGTCAGAGTTTTTCCACCTCTAGACACTGTCTCCAACACCTAGCCTCGTAAACAGAAAAGATTTCCGCCCCACACACCCACGCAAGGGTTTGTGCAAATCCTGGTCACAGCATCCACCTGGGTGCGTTGGCCAAACTTGCTGTGCAAATGCAGATGCGCTTAACATGGAGCCCATCTTAGACATTATCTCCTTCAACCCTTGTATTTGATACACAAGACATAGTCATTCTAAAATGTTAGGTGATGTTCACACACTGAGGGTTAGGAAAGTTACATGATCTGCTTATGTTCATCAACCTAAGGTGCTAGTTTATGGAATGATCCACCTACTCGTAATTGGGTGGTTCTCGGCTTTTAAAAATGTGTTAACCAGTTACTCTGAGACATTACCATCATTTGTAGATTTAAGTGGCCAGGGACCAATTCCATTCTTTTACACGTCTGTTTTTAACTATGGCGTTTAATCAGGGGTGAGCATCAAATTCACCTAGAATAAATAAGTTCTACCATAAGGGTCTGATGCAGACTATTACAGGATATTTTTATAAAGCTGATACACATCCTAGAGGGAGAACCTCTGTTTAAAGCACAGCACTGACATTATTTTAAACATGTGTGTGTGCGCAGATAGAACAAATGTATCCTTGGTGCTTAGAACTGAGCCAGACAAAAAAAAAAAGATCACTACCACCACCACCACCAAAAACCCAGGTACTCAAATAATATTATTAAAAGCAGAATGAAGAATGACTTAAAAATACTTCAGTCTATAAAAATTTTAGCAGCTATTTTGATAGTAGTAGAATGTCTACATGTTTCAGAAAAGCCTATCGTGTATGTGAAGGATAAAGGTGTTGCTGTAGATCACGCGGTACCTGACCACACCTGTTTAGGCTTTGCAGAATTTGGTTGGTAATTTGAGAAGAACACATATATGGGAGAATGAAAGAAGGGCTGCTCGGGTGTCTTAAAATGAAGCCTTGTGTGAAAAGCTAAATGTAGGATTTAACTAGCGGGCAGAGGTCTCCCAGTCACACACAGCTGGCACATTGGGAAGAGCAGTCATTAACCGACTCATTTCATACATATTTCTCCAGTCTGTGGCAGGAGCTCTGAGAGCCAAATGTGTAAGGACTCCACCTTTAGAACTTACCTTCTAGTAGAAAAAAGAGGTGAGAAGACAAATTACAAGACGGTGTCATAAATGATGAAAGCTACATGGAGGGACACACAGGTGCTGTGGGAACTGAGGGAGCAACCAGAGTGACTAGAAAGCGTCCCTGGCGGAGCTGTCCCTGAACTGGGTGTCACTAAAGGGTGATCTGAGAAAAGGGAAAGGAAATCTAAGCAACTGTGTCAGTGCTGGCGAAAACCCGGATGGAGAAAAGGGAGCACGGTCCATTGGAGGAGGGTAGACAGTTGAGACAGAAAGCGAGGAGAAATGACTTCGGAAAAGCTAGCATAAGGTAGAGCTAGATTTTTGTTATAGAAATAATGGGAAGAGGACTGGCACTATCATACTTAAGTTTTACGAAGATTCTGCAAAATGATATCATAGGTCAAAAAGATGAAAGGGAAAACCAACTTTGGAATTTTTGGAACTGATCTGGGTGAGAAACGATGGCCATGTTGAGTCAGAAGTCTGGACCAGGTGCTGACAAATGTTTTCTACAAAGAGCCAGATGGTGAATATTTCAGGCTTTTCAGGACACCGTCTCCAGTGCAACTGTGAATTGTTGCTTTTGCAGCTGGAGAACACCCATAGTTAACATGCAAGGAAAAAAAAAAAAAAGAGCAAGGCTTTGTTTCTATTAAACAGTATTTACGAAAACACAGCTAAGCCAGGCTTCGGCCATGGGCCCCTGCTCGCTCCTGTGGCCCAGCCCAGGGGAAGCATCCCTTCTGCACCACTGTGTCCTCAACCCCATCCCTCACATGTAGGCCTACACGCTGGATTAATTGCTACCCACATACAGAGATTAAGAACATATATGGACAAAAAAGAAAATGTTTTCTCAAAAGGCCACTATAGTTTTGGAATAAAAACAAAAAGATGTTCACCTGTAGAGATTACAAACACGCACGCCCTTCTGCACCTTCTGCTAAGTCCTTCGCTCCATAGCGGGGACCAGGACTTGCAGACAGCCCTACAAAGACCATTGCTGAGAAGCCACAAAGTACAATAGGTCATCGTTTTTGACTCGAAAATCATGACTTGGCCTGATTCCTGCTGCTCTTTCAGTCGTGGGTAACTCACACTCATGCTAAGTTTATTTGTGTTTCCTTTCCCCTAATGAAGTTAACAGGAGTCTCTGCATGTAGAACAGCCCTTCGCTGCAACCTCCCATGTGATTGGGCCACCGTGGTTATTTGTGACTGATATAGACAAACTTCTTTTAACGACCTTTAAAAAACACTTATTTAGGGGGGAAATATGGAGCAAAGCATCGCATGTCAAAGTCAATCACCCTTTACAACTTTGTGGAATGCTGTGCACAGTGTCACTGTACTGCCTGCTCCCCGACCAATGGGCCTTAGGAAGGGAGTAGCTCCCATGTTCCCAAATGCTCCCTGAGCCCCCAGGATAAGAGACTTGAATGGAGTAAGACTCTGGAATTGTGCTAATGGGTACATTAGTATTAGGATGAAAAACAACAAAATCAATCTAACATTTGTTAACTCAAACCGGATGGAATTCACAGACTCTATCTTTCTTAGGTTATAATAAGTGTTAGTGATCTGTAATAGTTATTTTTTCTTCTGTGAGCATCAGTTGTTCTGGGTAAATACCTCTCTTAATCCCTAGAGGGGGATGGGAGAGTGAAGCAGGGAATTCATACTTCAGCCCTCAATCTCAGATACCACTAAGTCCTTAAAACTCGTTTTCGGTCTTTTCAGGAATCTCTGATACTACTAAAAATGCTGATTCGGGGCCAGGTATTTGAGCCTGAAAGTAAACGTTTGAAGTACAGTATTTTGGTATAGATTTTTCTCTGCTCATTTGTGAATGCTCCTTCTCTCGCTGCTGGGACTTCGTCAGAGCCACATCTGTGCATGATTTCCTATTTATGTTTGTTTTGCACATAAGCACCAGATGCTTCAACTTCCAGTTCCCCGTTCAGTCCAGGAGAGCTCTGTGACCATGGGGCCTCTCACTCAGGCAGAATGACGAAGTCCCCACCTCCCTAGTCCCGTCACAGGTGCGTCAGAGAAACAGGTAGGCTGCCCTCATGCGGGTCACTCCAGCGTGCACTGTATCAGGACGTAAAAGGTTGTGCGTGTACAGCACTAAGTCACCAATGCCAGCATCCATGGAAATCCGAATTAGTGAAATTTCATAAGTGGGCAGTAAGAAATTTTTAAACAGTTTGTAAAGACTCCCCTGGGAGATTGTCTTTCCATGAAAAACAGCTACTCCAGGTCTTCTGCAAGAGCTTGTTCTTATCCCTGTAACAAATGGCGCTGCTATTTTACAGGTATGATGCCACCTTCAAGGAACATCCGCCCTGTCACAAACAGTTTTATACAGTTCTGCAAAGGTGATGGATGACGGTTTCCTCGGTGGTATATTATATATTCACATGCCTTTCCACTCACCTTGGAAAACAGCAAAGTCCTTTAAGGCATTCCAAGCAAACATATCATTCGAGATTCTCTGTGGAGTCTGTGTGTGTGTGTGGGAGGGGGGCATACTTGTCATTTCCCTTGTCTTAAAATCACTGTGCATGCCTGTGCTCTGACAGCAGCATCTTCCAGGAGATGATACCAGAGCTGCAAGCATTTCCCCAACCGAACTGTGATTTGCACGAAGACCAGAGGAGGAGGGCATTATGCCTGGACCAGATTTGGACGAGGCCTTGAGTTTTGTGAGTATGAGGCAGACATGACCCCAACACAAGACATTTCCTGATTTAAGGCAATGAGATATAGTAATTAAAATATTGGAATCGACATAAAAGATCCAAGTTCTTGTCCTTATCAACTACGTGATCAGAAAACTACTAATCTTCCATGTTCTATAAAATGGTAATAATGATGCTTTTTGTGCAGATTAATTATGTAAAATGGCGATTTTCAATGGTGTGCCACAAGAATTTTTAAAACATGCAATACCTGACTATTTAGTCAGGGACACTGAGCTCCCTTCCATTAGATTGTCAAATTAAAAAAAAAAAAAGTAAGAACAACCAACACAACAACAGCCATCTGGTGTGAATGCCCTGACTGGAATCATAAATACATAGGTCATATAAGGGAGTTGCATATTATTGGCCACATCTCATAATAAGGCCGTGTCTGATTGGTTAATTCTTGGTACCAGAAATACTAATATACAAGCATAGGCACCTGATTTTTTAAAAAGTCACTTTGGAGCAAAAAGTACCATCATTACTATTATTATTTTGTGTAAATCAAACTTATGCTTATTTTTGTCAGATCAGCAGAAAATATATATTTTGGGTAGTGCCTCAGAATTTTAGTAATCAGTTTCTGTATACCGTGAGATAAAAAAGGTTGAAAATCACTGGTATACATTGAATTAGACCGTGCCAGCACAAAAACCACATAATGCCCTCTATACATGTAAGGCAGGGCTGTTCCTCGGCACAGTCGGTGCAGGAGAGTGACAGGTGCCTTCTCTCACGCAGGACCACAGCACGGGGCAGCAGATACTCCTCGATGGGACCACAGAACCACGGCAAAAACAAGCAGAGTCAGACCTTCTCGGGCTTCGGTTCTGGTCTGCCAACATACAGTTTGCATAGCACCGAATAGTTCGCAATGCTCTTCCACCTGAGTGTTTTATCTTATCGATCTCAGAGCATAAATACCACTTTCTGCGTTTTATAGACAAGGAAACTGATGTCGAGGGAGGTCACCTACCTTGCTCAGTTTCACTGTTGGTTATCAGAAGAACTTACGAATTCAAGGATAAGATCTAGCACTGTCATATAAAGACAACAGCTGTCTATTCAGTTCACCAGTTTATTTAACATATATTTATCAGGGGCACACTTCTCGGCACTAAAGATACACCGATGACTGAAACAGGCAATGCTTTTGCCTTCATGAGCTGCCTTCTAGAGAAGGGCAGTTGACCATAAACAATGAACACATCACCGTGCAGTGCTTCAGACACTGGAGAAATACCGAGCAGGGTAAGGGGCATTGGGAGGGTCAGGGTGGCTGATGGCGCTGTTGTTCTACCCATCGGGGAGTCCCGTGGGAGGAAGTGGCCCATCTGAAGAAACCTGAAAGAGGCCAGGGATTGAGCAATGCAAATATCTCAAAGAAGGCTGTCCTCAGCAAAGGGACCAGCAAGTACCCAGCAAATTCCCTTATGTGGGACCCCGCAGGCCTGTTCCAGGACCTGCAAGGAGGGCAGGGTGGCCAAAGTGGGTCACTGCCCCAACGGGTGTTTTGTGGGTACAAAGGAGGCCGCACACAGAGTGGAGAGAGGGATTGCAGAGGCCCTTCCTGGCCTAAGACTTTATTGTGAATGAGTGAAAAACTGCTTCATAAACTCTGGAGTGATTTGCTGTCTTCACCTGAGCAGGTGAGACGTCAGTTCCCCTCCGCGTTAACAGCTTTAAGCTGTGTATATTAATAATTTCCTTAAAGGCCCTCATCTTTAACTTTAAAGTGAGGATGAAGAGAAAAATTTTCCTTTCCAACGAGGAGGTTCAAACTGAATTGTGTGCATTTCACCTAAAATCTTTTACTTAGTACTCCCTCTTCATAGAATAATCCTCCGAAAAGGCGTCCTCACTAATGAAAATGTCTCAAGTCCCTGAGCGGGAAAACTCCCCTCTCCATCAAGAGTTGCTTCTTGATGAATGAAAATAAGCCCCTCTGACTCCCAATGGTTATGGATGACTGTTCTTACCTCATCCCAGCACACCAATCAGGTGCCACTTAGCATATTCCCCAGACATCTTGAGAAATTAGATCAATCCCCCCATTGCCCATTAAAAGGCTCATAAACATTTGCAGCATCGAATTAGTGCTGGTAGATTTCTCCAACTTGGAACATGTTAGAACGCTCAGTTGAGTAAGGAAAATCAATTAGGGCCAGACAGGGTGCTAGAAGCGAAACAATTTGTCTACTTATGACTACACCGTGGAAGGTAGGTGCATGTGTGTCTGTGTGTTTACATGTTAGTTCCGAGTTAAAATCGCTCGTGTGTAGGGTTTGAATAGTCTGATGCATGACTGGAGCAGGATCTACCAGGGTTTGAGAGATTATTGTCTGAAGACTCAGAAAGACTTGTATGTACTTATAACTTTGTAACTTGTAAGTAAGCACATTGTAGTTTTCCTGCCTGCTAAAGCTCTGTCAACGGAATTTAAATTTACATGGGAGATGAGCAATGATTCAGGAAACAGACTGGGCATGCAGATAATTATATTCCAGGTAAAAACACCAGTCCTGGCTAGATGCCTCTTCTCCCAAATTCATCAGTTGACAATTTCTCAGTACTTTTTTTTTTGCTTTTACCATCCTTTTTCACTATAGGCAAAAAAAAAAAAAAAAAAAGATATATATATATATATATATATATGCTGAAGGAGAAAATATAGAGTATGGGTTATTAACCTAGGGTCCATGGGCCCCCTTAAAGAGTCTATAAATATAATTTAGGGAGCTATATCAACTTTCATGGAGAGAAAATGTACGTCCTTATTTCCATGTCTCCCCAGTTGCAATGCAGTACAGCCTTTCTCTATGAAAAGCGGGAACCTATCCCAGGCGCGTCGGCAGTACCTGTGGCTTCATCACCAAGAGAAATCACAGTTATTTTCATATCACATTATACTTGCCGCCAATATCTGGAACCATCCTTTTTCTCATAACACGTCTCGAAATTTATATGAGTTGTTGGACTCACTGCTAGACCTTGTTTGATGCCATAATCATGAAGCACAGGCAACCCCACATTTTAAATACTTTAGTACCTGCGTGCAAACACAATCAGTTTCCTTTGTAATTCTATGTACACGTCGAGCTTGTCTAGAGCGAATGAAGGATGAAGACGTGGGACCACCATGTCTCCTGAGTGGCCTGTGGGCGTGTCCAGCATGGGGCGGCTCACACCCACAGCCTTGCCCTGTCTCCCCTCACGGCACCTGAAAGGCACCCTTGGAGTGTGATATTTCTGTTATGCACACAATTAACAGCACAAAGGAAATCCATTCACCATACGAAAAGAATACAGTATCATTTTCAATAAAGAAGTTACTACTAGTGGCTAGGTATTTTACTTAAAATCTCACTTGATCTTCAGAACCCCGTGAGTGAGTGCCCTTTCCCCACCAGATGGACGAGTGACTGAGATTCAGCGAGGTTCGTACCTTGCCTAAAGAACACCGAATTCGATCCTTCCTAAACTGAAGTCCACTGGACGCTGGGAGTGATTTTCAGGTGATATTCTTTCACATGAGACAGGAGGCCTTCCAGATCTGCAGTTTTCCAAATGAGGTCTGCAGGCCCCTGGAGGTCCCTGAGACTGTTTCAGGGGGATCTGTGAGGTCACACCTGTTCTCAAAATCATTCTACGACATCCTTTGCCTCTGTCATTGTGCGCATGTGCAAAAGCAACGGTGGGTAAAACGTCCGGTGCCTTAGCCTGGGTCGAGGCAGAGGCTCCAAAGTGTTACTGCCTGCTTCAGCCCCAGACCCGCACAGCACAGAAGACCCTTCTCCCTGGGGAGTGTTCTTGATGAAGCAGTCAGAGTTAATCATTCCAATACATCTTACAATATATCTTGACCCTCAACTGCATGCATTTTTAATATTAGGCATGACAAAATAGGAAGCCTATATACCTCGCTTCTGCATAAAGCCTAAAATATTTACTCTCTGGCTCCTAACCCAGCAATGGTTTGCAGAGAAAAGCAATTGAGGGATCGCTTGAATTGTGAGCCGAACGGGGTCCGTTTCTAAGACACACTGTTTTTCCTTGAATGAACTACAGACAAACTATGGTTATTCAGAATTGGTGTCTCACAGACATTTTCTCAGAGAGGAATGAAGTGTCACTTCAAGGCAAACAATTGGTACTATTTATGGCCAGTGATCCAATTTGAGCTTTCATGGGGAAAATAGGGATTTTGAAAAACTTGAATTTATCACCATGAACTTGACAGCTTCCACATATTTAAAGATTTTTCAGATGAGAATGGTGGCGATATTAATGAATGTTGTATTTTAAATTGTATAATGAAATGTGTCAGTACTTGGAAGATCTGCACAACTCTTTAAACCAATGTTTTCCAAATGTCCACTGCGTGATTTTACAAAATTGAGGATGGTAAAATACCCAAGTGCAAGATCACCCAGTGGATGGAGATTAAGATAAAATTTACACATCATAACAAGTTTTTAAGTGTACAATTCAATGTATTTATGTATATATGCAGACTTACACAATTATGACATGAATCTAAATTTTAGAAGATTTCTATCACCCCCCCCCAGAAACTCCTATCCTGTTTACAGTGACTCCCCACTCCCATGCCCCCAGTGCTAAGTGGCCAATAATCTGCTTTATTTGTATCATTAAATACAAATAAAGTATGTGTTCTTTTGTGACTAGTTTCTCTCACTAATTAAAACGTTTTCCATGTTTATACATATTATAGCACCTATCGGTACTCCGTTTCTTTGTATTGTCAAATAGTGTTCCATTACATGAATATCCTACTTTTTTTTTAATCCATTCACCAGTTCGTGGACATTTGGGTTGTTTCCACTTTGAGACTGCTGTGAATAATGCTGCCATCAACACTTGCATGCACGTCTTTGCCTGGACATATGCTTCATTTCTCCTGGATGAATACACAATAGCAGAACTGCTGGGTCACATGGCATGGCCAAGTTTAACATCCTGAGAAACAGCCAGACGGAATCATCATACATTCCCACCAGCAATAAAAGCAGATTCTGCTGTTTCCACATCCTCCCCGACACACGTCATCATCCAACGGATGAGAGTTAAAGCAGTGGGTGTAAAGTTGTGTCTCAGAGGGACTTTAATTTATATTTCCCTAATGATTAACGGTATTGATTTTTCATGTGCTGATTCACCAGTCATATCTTTTCTATATTCAAATTCTTTGCCTACTTTCTAAAACTATTTAAAATGTTTATTTTGAAGAACTTACATATTCACATGAAGTTGCAAAGATAGTACAGAGAAAAGCAGTTTCTTTTAATGTAACCGATACAATTTAGTTCATGTAGTTTCAGGTTTCACATTGCAACTGCTCTTTCAGAAATTGCCACTTGTTGAGGAAGAAAATCCACAATTATCTCAAAAGTCTATTAAGATATACATTCATTTTCCCAATATAATCTGTGTGAAGGCAGATTTTCTGTATTTACTTCAAACATAATCATACATTGCAACAAGTTGAACATAAAAATTTTCAAAAGTGTGATGTCACTCTTCTCATTAATTTTTGAGGCAAATATAGTTAGTTTTTTATAAAAATGTATTATTTTAACATATAGTGGGCTTTTACTGCTCATTTAAAAATTAATAAACATGACTTTTTCTCAGTTTTAATGTTCAACATGAAGTATCGATAGATATAAACCACATGAACAAAATCTTTGGGCTTCTCAAGCATTTGGAATATGTAAAGGGGTCCTGAGGTGAAAAAGTGTGAGCATTTTGTTGTGAGCTCTGGGAGATTGTGGATCCAAGCCCCCAAGGGGACATGCAGGGTGGACCCAGGACCCCGAGGCAATGAAGATAGCACTGCCTTCCTCGGGTGGGTCACCTGAAGGGAGAGACAGGGGAGGACCCGCAGCTTTCCTGGCCTGTATGTGTGTCCATGTGGGCAAGTGGCCATTCACCGAACCAAATGCAGGGCCATGCAGACCATGAGAATCCACACCCGTAACTTACCCCACGGGGCACACAGACCCCGGGCTCGCACCTGGACGCCATGCGGGGCTCTTCTGATGTCCCCCCAGCCGGGCCAGGGTCCCCCGGCTCCTGTCTTTTATAGCAGTCCTGCCATGGGGCCTTCTTCTTCTTCCCTTGACATTCTGGCACCCCCCCCCCACCATATCTGACTGCAGATGCAAGTATCCTCTTTAGCCATCCCTCCCTTGTTCTGCGTAAGAGGAGGCACGGGTGCCCTTCAGGAAGATGGTTCACTGGTGAACGCTGCTGGGGGACAGGGAAGGGCAGGACTGGGACCCACACGGCAAGGCCCTAAGCCTCTGCGTGGGGCTGGGTAGGCCCCGCCCAATCTCCAGGAGTTTCTTGCAGGGTCTTCCTTCCCCAGGAGAGAATGAACATTGGCTTGGCCATCAGAAATGTAAATCCATCTCCTTGATTCAGTCGGCTGTATTGAGCCTTTTGTAATCTTGTTTTTCTCATCTATAAAATGGCTGTTACAAATTCTTCTCAGATGAACTGGAAAAAAAATATATATGCACGTGTTTTTAAATAAAAAGCTCTATCAGTGTAAGGTATTAAATCTCAAGGCACTTTTCATGCCCAACTCAATGGGCGACTGTTAGTATTTCATAAACGAACGCAAATGTACATGACTGCAGGGTAACAGCGGAAGAATGCAAAGGACTCTAAACAGCAGCATTAACATCTGTACTTGGAACTCAGGAAGAGCACTCTGTATCCGCTTCATTGTGGAAGCTCACAATGCTGGATTCGATTCATTTAAATGTTGAGTATGTTCCTTTCGTTCCTCTAATGGCTGGATTTCTCTCTGAAATACGAATGTTTACTTATTTCCTTGTATCATTGGCTCAGAACCACAATAGAAAAATACAACGAAGCACCTATTATTCTCACGATTTGAAATAAGAGCGATGCATGATGAGAAGAATGATGGCGATGAGGAGGATAATAATGAGTGAAAGCTCACATCCCTTCGGGGGAAGAGCAAACTGAAGGAAGCAGAGAAAGGGAGAACACACAGAAGCAGCCACAAAACACCAAGCACACTGTATGCCACGCTGAGTCTCCTCAGGGGCCCCTCCCGCAGGCATCAAGGACTAAAGGTGATAGGTTTTCATAGACAGGACTTCTCCAGGGGACACTGTAGGTCACCCTGCCTTAAATGTGGTGACTGTATTGGAAAAACACATTCAAGTTATTTCAATTGCCTGGACTGTGCCGAGGGAGAGAATAAATTTCTACGTTGACTGGGTCCCCAACCATACACAGCTGTGCAGATTAGATTTTACAGGCGGAAATGTATTCTCCAGTAATGAGGAAACTCGTTTGGACTTCAAAAATAAGTGAAATCTTCTGCATCCGAGAGCACTCCCACAGCAGCACCCGTGCTCTGTGGAAGAGCAAGAACAAAACCAGCAGCGCACAATCATGGACCACGCCCTACTTCGCCAGAGCTTTCTGGAATGCTCGCATAAAATTCTAACGTGAGGGTCAGAAATGAGATGACCTTTCGTAGAAGGTGATTATGAAAAAAACCCACAAATATAGTTTCGTGTTCCTATGAACACTTTACATCCATTCAGAGACAAGTTTCAACATCACACTTCCAGTATTTCACAGGCTCTTAATTTTGTAAAGGTTTGCTGTTTTTGCCATGCCTACTCATGTTCCCCATTCTTCCAGCAATCTGATGAGCTCAGCTTCCTAACCTAAATACTAACCCTTTTATTTTCTGCTTTCCACTCATTAAAAAAAAATAAAGGGAAAATGCAATGGAATACTCAAATAATTGCACAAACACTGCTGTCTACATTCAGAAAGGCTGCTGAAAGCAGACCATGGGTCCCTAGACAATTTTTCATCAGAGCCCATGAAAGGTTAATTCCTCAGTTGCATTAATTCAGGAAAAGCCTGAATTGAGCATATACACAGCAGTTTCGGAGAGTCCAACATAATTGTGTAAATCTTGTCACAGCTGAATGGAGGGGAGTTGGAGGTGCTTTGCTGGGCTTGTCTGTTGATGTCACTCTATTCCTAAGACCGTAATGACTTGCAGACAGCCACCGGATGCCTTCCGCTCCTGAACCCGAGGCAGAGCAAAGGCTCACGGGGGCCAGTTTTCACCTCGAAACTTGAGTTATACCGAATGTCCATGGATTCGTATCCCACTGGCCGTAGTAACTGATTTTTAAATGAAACACCATTTGACGTGACTTTTTGTGAAAAGGGTGTTCTTGAGTCATTTCGTAGAGACAAACTATGATAACCTTATTAAATGACCTTCCCTTGCAGACTGGGTAATGCAGCAGGCCTGTCCCCGAAGGCCTGTGCCGAGACAAGACGCATGGTGAGCAACCGCAATCTATTGTGTTCGCCTTCAAGGTGAGTCTGACAAGAGAAGAACTTTCCCTTCACAGCTCCTAGTCCTAGGGGAGAGTGGACTCTTAAACTAGAGGGATGGAGGCGGTCGGGAAGGCACGGTTTAGGGATATTTCTAGTATCCCAGAGTTAATTTAACAACAAAGAAAAAATAGTTTGAACTCTTGGGGACATTGAAAGACCCGGGATTCACATAGGTGAACTTACCATTTAACTATCATTGTCTCACACAACAGAGTTCATTTTTATTACCTCAACCAACTTTGGAATTTGACACATTAAAAATGTATAACCTAGCCCTGGCTGGTGTGGCTCAGTTCGTTGGCACATCATCCCATAAATCAAAAGGCTGCGGTTTTAATTCCAGGCCAGGGCACATACCTCAGCTGTGGGTTCGATTCCCAGTCAGGGCACATACTGGAGGCAATCAGTATTTCTTTCACATCAATGTTTCTCTTTCTCCCTCTCTTCCCATCTCTCTAAAAATCAATAAGCATGTCCTCAAATGAAGATAAAAAAAATAGTAAAGAATAAAAATGTTTAAATATTTAATAACAGGTATAACTAATAGTGTAGAAGGCATCTTATAAGTACTTTCTTACTTCTTTGAAGCAGTAAGTAAAATTTTCACTTTTCTAATATGAAAGCGAAAAGACCCAGGTCCAAAGGGAGCTGGAGAAAGTGTAACCAATCTACTAAACAAGTTGATGATTTGCCAGAATTTGGCAGACCTTTTCATTTGTTGTATCTCATTTAATCCTGACGACGGCCCCTGAGGTAGACAGGTGTAGTCCCCCTTTCACAGATAAAGAAATCAAAGCTCAAAAAGTTCAATAACTGGTGTCACTCATCTAAGTGAAATGTAGTAGTTTATAAACAGCATTCCCCAGAAGTTCTACTACAGACAAGAGGGTACAATGTAAGAAGGATTAGCTTTAGGGCCAGGCATTTGCTCTCCGCTCTGGGCTTCTTCGTTTACCAGCTGAGGACCACCAGGAGAGTCACCTGGGAATCTCAGCTTCCTTAACTGAGAAATAAGATTAGAACTCCGGTGAGTTTCCATTGTATTAGTTACTCAAGATAACAATGTATCGCTGTGCATATACAGATGCATATAAACAGAAAGAATCTATCCACTCTCACCCCCAGATACATATACACGTCTGTACATATATGTATCGCAGAATATGGCACCGACTAGATCCACTGATAAAATGACTTTATGAATTTTACTCTCCCCAAGCTAGCTAAGTCAGTTTCAAAAATGAGTTTACTTCTCCTAGATGCTGGCATGTGTTTAGCGATTTTTTCTTTAATCATTTCAAGTTAAATCATATAATCTCAGTATACGGTAAATGTGGGTTAGTAATCATTCCTAATTTATATGCTTACCAACCTCTTAGAATGAAAAGCAAAGGCAGTAAAGAAACCAAACAATCTAATTTTCAAGTAGCTGGCAAGGGGGCATTCTGATTTCAGAAAAGAGTGTTAGGCATCTCAAAGATAACTTTCCTATATACCAATTATTAAAATTAATAATTTAAAGCACCCAGCTATTTTTAGCACTTATCTGTTTGTTTGTTTATATTTTTACCACGGATAGAAACTGAGGTTTGGACAATCCTGGCTCATCATCTGTTTCCAAAGTGGCTTCACTTTGAAACATCCCAGGGTGTCTGGGTTCCCCGTCGAGGGAACTAGTGTAGTGAACTCCTCATCGATGCACACAAGATGGGGCTGGAGAGGGTCTGAAAGCCTGCCCCGTCTCACCTCTTCATTCGTACACAAGGAAACTGAGAGCAGGACCCAGTGGCTTCTCCTAAGTCACATTGCTAGCGGGGATATCCATTCAGGACCAAACGAGTGCCAAGTTCAGGGCTCTTTTCACTGCTTGTGGCCAAGCATCCTGCCTAGGACAGAGGTGGCTAAAGAAGACCTCTGGCTGGCAGACTATTTCACACATGTGACACTGTAACTTCAAAGCAGGTTATTAAGATTTCGAAGGCGCCCATCTCCCAGGCTACGCCAGCCTTCCCTCGCCTCGTCCTGAGCACGCACACACACACGCACGCGCACACACACACACACACACACACTCTCCTGCCAGCTTAACTCTTCCTAAAAGCTTTTCTCTTTGGATTAAATATTTCAAATCCTCAGATGCAAGTGCAGCCTAAAGTTTCCAGGCTACTCTTTCATAAAAGAAGATTATACATCATAAAGCTAACCCTTGGTGCAAAACCTTCCCTGGTATGGCCACACTAAAATATTCCTTTGAGGTTGAGAACCTATTTTGTCTAGAGAAAGCGTGGCTTTTACTGCTTTTAGGACGGCTCCAGGCGCACGATGTCCACACATCTGCTGGGGACAGGATCAATGGCCGCTTCCCCGGGCAGTCACTATAGGTCAGACGCTTACTACTGGCCGTTAGTCTGCAAGGGGTCTTCTCCGGCCTTCGATGTGGTTGCAGCAGGAAACCCTGAGCGCCCTGCGCTGACTCTGGCACCCAGTCCAGCTGTTTGCAGGGACCAGGAACACGGCTGCTGACTCTGATCTAGTACGCGAAAGCTTTCCACGGAGGAATAAACAAACATATTCTGCAGGAAAGAGAGACGGGGGTGGGGACAGGGCACAGTGTGTGTGTTCACATGTCCCCTGAGGAAGCGCTTTTACGTCCCTGCAGAGAAAAGGGTTAGGTTTGGATGAATCGTTTTTTTTCAGAAATCATGATGTTCTCACACAAGCAGTGTGCTCTGGGACCTGGGTGATAAAGGGGTATAAAAGGTCCTTCTTTCCCTTCTCCCCTAATTTTCTGTTTGGTCCTGCGTCTCAGTCAACCACCAGCGGAAAATGTCTGTGGCCCCGGGGGCAACATGGTAACAGATGAACCAGCCACCGAAGGGTTAATAAGATAGGCCAGTGGAAGCCCTGGGTCCAGTCCCTGTGGGGGTGTGCTGGGCTCCCCTGGGGGCTCCGGTAGAATGGGGGCTCACTGTGACCAGGGGCTGGGAGGCCTGGAGACATTCGGATTTCATGTCCAAACACCCAGGAAAAGAGCGACTAAAACTCTGAACCCCCTCTAAACAACAAAAACAACTTCGATGAATGGATGTGCTTGAGTTCCTTCCACACTGAGCACCATGTGTCTTCTGACCACACTCTTTTCACTGAGCAGACCTGGTGCCCGTGTTTGTATTTTCTGCTTGTGCAAACGTGAACTTGAATGTCCTCACTTCTCTCGGGTTTTCTTCTGGAAGCCACCCCAGGCTTCCATGCCCCCACCCGGGCCCCCACTTCCTCACGGTTTGCCTCCAAGTCCTCCTGCTGACCCTCAGTTCACTTGAGCCCCTTCGTCTTCTCCTTCCGTCTGGATGCTGCCCGCGTCCCTCTCCTTCTTCCAGCCGCCCTTTCGTGAGTCGCCTCCGAGCCTCTGGCTCCGCCGTCCAGCATTCCGAGAAGACAGGCTTCCAGCTTCGAGGTCTAAGCCTGCGACCCTCGCAGGTGTACGGATACCAGATGGAGCTCACTGAGGAAGAGGAGAAACCCGACACCTCCTAGGCGTGCAACACATTTCTGAATTGGTTGCTGGACTGAAAGTCAATTTCACACATTCTGAGCTGAGGACATTTCTAAGTCAGAGCTGTCCCAGGTGGCAGGGGCATCAAGAGACGGTGAGCCTCTGCCACCCAGACCCGGGCAGGTCGGCGCCTCAGGTAGCAATACTGTAAACATCATCGAGGACGGCCTGGTAGCAAACGGGGCGTCTCAGGTTGGCCCGCGGGGTTCGGCATCGGAAGGTGTGTGTTTAAGGCTCGAATCTGCCACCAACTCACTGTGTGATTTCACTCACGTCACGTACGGTCCCTGAGCCCATTTCTGCATCTGGAGAATAAAGGGCATCATACCTGTATGTCTGCTTCCCAGCATCTGAGTGACGCTTCGGATTACGTGCGTGACGCGAGTTCACTGCAAATATTATGTGCAGAGTGGGTCTAAAATGTTCTGCCATCAGATGCCTCTCGACTGTAGAATCTGACAGACATCAGCAACAGGAACTCAATCATTTCGACTGAAATTGTGACCACAATGGAGGAGAGGAAAAATGTACTTCAGAGTAAAAGGGGGGGAAAAAGATGCATAAAATCTTGAGTCGTCACACGGGAAAAAGAGGAACCACAGGTTTCACCTCTCAATTCAAAATGGTTCTCTAGTAAAAAAAAAAATGAAAATAAAAAATTCTACATGGTGCTTTGAGATTCTTTCCTAGAGTGGTTTAAGAAAAACAACCACATGGTTGGGAAAGCCCTCAGAGTTTATTATTTTTTATAGAACATCTACCGGCCAGACGATGCTAAGAGCCAGAAGTACCGGGGTGATGAAGTCAGGCCCAGCTTCGAGAGGTCACGTGCTGGGGGGAGGTGGGCAGCACGGGGCTGCAGGGCAGGGGAGGCAGAGCAGGAAGGGGTGGTAGCCCATCCTGTCTTTCTCACAGGAGGCATCGTTTCAGCGTTTTTTGTTTGTTTTGTTTTTTTAAATATTTTATTTATTTATTTTTCGAGAGCAGGGGAAGAGAAAGAGAGGGAGAGAAACATCAATGTATGGTTGCCTCTCACATGGCCCCCACTGGGAGACCTGGCCTGCAACCCAGGCATGTGCCCTGACTGGGAATTGAACCAGCAACCCTTTGGTTCACAGGCCACGCTCAATCCACTGAGCCACACCAGCCAGGGCTGCTTCAGCATTTAATCTACTGAAACAAGCACAGTTACTCTTTTCTGTAAAAAAAAAATAATAATATTTGTCATTCTGAAAATTAGACTTTTTTCGGCAAATAAATGGAGGAAGTAGAATTCTAAACGTGGTTCTTATAAAAAAATATATCTTTGGGGGAATTTCTAACATCTTCCAAAGCCTGGCCGAAAATTTTTGTTTTAGAAAGAATTTGCACATATACACATATATAAATACATATATATACACACACACATATATAAAATCTTACAAACTAAATTAAATAACAAGTAAATAACATATTTGTAAATATCAAACATGGTTTGTTTAAGAAAAGTTCATCGTTCTTCCATAAGCATTTTTTTCAGTTCGGAAGGTATATTTTGGAAAATGATACAAAGAAGAAAGTGTATTTTTCTACTTTTGCTTAGAAGGCATTGTTGCAAACACTGCAAAAATGCTGTGAAAAATGTTTGCTATACTTGAACAAATAGGAGAAACGGAGTAACACCCTTAACTCAGCAGAGGAAGTGCAGCTGTCGGTCTAGCACCGTCCCTTCTCGGCCTCAGCATCGGGACTGAAGCAGCATGACACCCACATGGTGTGTCTGAAGGTGCCTGAGTCCAGCTCACTGTTTGAAAAGCACAGTAACTCAACCCTGTGAAACGCATGCAGTGCTAGAATAGACACTAGCATCGCCCTCTGTAGATGCTGACGTAGCAACAAATAGACGGGAGGAGTAGCCAAGATCGAGGCCAAACGCAGAGGAATTATCTCAGGACACAGGCAGCCATGAGCACGATGCAGCTAGAAACCTAAACGTGAGTGATGACAATCTGCACTGCAGCCAATTTCAGTCATTTTATTATTATTAGAAAAAACTCATAGATAATGTAGAAGGAAATGGCAGGCCGTCTGGCCCCTGAGAGCACTTTATCCAGTTGAGCAGTAAATGTTTCTACTGCTTCCAGAGAGAGGCAATTCCATGAGGTGATAATGGCTAATGCCAGGAATCTGTTTATTCCTGGTGGTCAGCTGACATTCGTCACATTTCACTTCCCCCTGCTACTCTTAGAAAGTTCATCTCCTTGGAGCGCGCTCTAGTTCAGCCCCAGCCATCCTTCTCTCTGCCCTGCAGGAAGAAAAGGTAGTCGAAAACTGCTGGTCCATAAAAAGCAAGAAGCAACCTTAATGAGAACCTAAATTATAGGGAGCATGTCTGCATGCTTGCGCCAGTCATTGATTTTGCAACATTTGCAGTAAAGATGCAAAAGGGTATACGTTGTTTTATTCATGAAGAAACTGAGGCAGAAAAAGGGTAAGCCATTTGTCCAAGAAAAGTCATTGGGAAGCAGGAATTCTGCAAAAAACCAAGGAGACGCCATAAAGTTGCTCACTAGATTGTGCTGTGCTGATGGATGATTTGAAGTGCGGATGTGCCTGGACTGTTACCCACGTGGTGATTTCTAAGCATTGCAGGCCTCTCTCCCAGCACTCCGCGCCCAGAAAAGAATCCCAGTTGGTCACCTAGAGGTCTCATTGCTTTTCTTGCCAATTTAGACTTTTTCATCTCAAATTGTACTAAGAGAAGGGAGCCATCATGATAGACAAGGGACAATTGTGGACTGTGAAGTATCTTTTCTGTTGGTGTTCTGGATGCATTACAAAATTCTCACCATAGATTTTCCTTCGTAATTAAGTTGAGCTTTGGCTCACAGTGTTAATGACTACTTTCATCCTATTCTAGAATATACAAAGGACTTCGAAATGTTCTCGTTCAAGTTATCACTTCCACAGTGTGAGGCAGATAAAATCGATTTCATTACCCTCCACTCAAAGATGAGGGAAACAAGGTTTGGGAACTCTGAGGAACTCTCTTCAGATCCTAGAAATCTGAACTTGAATCCACGCGTTGCCACTTCAGCCCCATTGTTTTACCGCCACACTCTCCAGCTGCTCATTTATCTTCACTGATCAAACTCGAAAGGTGCGAGATAATACCCAAAAGCTGGGTGTTGGGAGAGCCAAGCCCAGACGTCTACATTTTCTTAACAATGTCTCACACATCTCAGTTACTTCCACCAGTTAGGTCCTTCGAGGCTTAAAAGCTCTCTTGTAATCAGTGATAATTTTGTTTCAATAAGAGGCACATCTTAAAAAATCAGAGATTAGCAACATCTTTTCAGCCACACAACCCAGTAATGATTAGAACTGCCTTTTGCAGAGCGCCATGTTGCAACTGGCTTTCTTTTGCATCTGACGCCCTGATGGTTGTGGGAAGGGGCTGCTGGGCCCCGTGGCACTGGAAAAGAACTCCATTCATTAAAGTGACAACTCGCTTCCTCTGTCAGGGACTCAGCGTCCCCTGCGCTGAGATACAGTAGCCAGACAGTGCTGCGAACAAAGGCAGTCCAACTGGTGACTGTAGATTAGCTAGCGTGGGCACCTCACCAAGATAAATAGAAGTTACTTTCATTGAGGATGAAATGAAATGGCTGTTTTGTTTTGGGGCTGTGGAAGATGATATAAAGTTAAACCCTCTGCCAGCAGACCTTCAGGAAAAGTAGACTGTCAGACAAATTTAATTGATTTCTTTGTGAAAGCAGCTGAACAGATAACGTTCCAGTGAAGCCACTGCAATTTTCTTACAGTTGAGATTGGGCTTTTTTGAGAAGGGATGGGGAGACCCATGGAGCTGAAGGATGTTCGTTTCTGGGGCAGGAGCAGAAAGCCAGCTGGTGGGGCTGGCTCAAGACATCAGAACTGCTGTGGCTGGTGTGGCTCAGAGGAATGAGTGTCGGCCGGCTAACCAAAAGATGCCAGGTTCAATTCCCGGTCAGGGCACATGCCTGGGTTGTGGGCCAGGTCCCCAGCTAGAGGTATGAGAGAGGCAACCAGCTGATGTTTCTCTCCCTCTCTTCCCCTCTCTCTGAAACTAAATAAATACAATCTTTAAAGATAAGAAAGAAATCAGACCTCCTTCCTCCCCCTACCTTTCCATTTCTCTGATCACTCACCCCTCCTACCTGCTAAGTTTAATGGCACTTGTAACACCTTACTTATGCGTAAGGATGCTTGATTTGATAATGCTGGCAAGGCATGTGGAGCCCCTGAATGAACGGCATGGAGAAGTACAAAATGCTGTTATTATATAGGTTAATGAGCAGGTTGTAGGCAGGCAAAGTGAAGAGGGTCATAGAAAATGACACCCAATCTGCATGCCGAGAAGTGACAAAGGAGTTCTCTTGGGCTCTCTGCCCAGGCCAACCCCATTTATTAATAACAGGCACTGTAATGCTTTGATATTCTTCCTTAAAAGGTACTCTGAGCGTGCAATTCGCTTTGCTAGCATTAACGTATTAAGCCTCCCTCCTTCTGTGGGAAGCGGGGAAGTGTGAAGTGTTCTTTTCTCAGTTTTACAGGTGAAGAAACTGAGGCACCCACAGTTGTCTTCTCTCAATTTCTTATAATCTAGAAATGAGGCCAAGGATACAACAGTGGAGGGCAGGATCATTGCAGCCACCATGATCAAGGTTGTTCCCTAAAATGTCCCACTGCTGCATTGATTTAACACCAGTAACATTGTATATGCTTAGGGTCATGGGATGCATCATATTTGGTAAAAAACAAACAAACAAAAAACTATGTAAATAATCAGATTATTTGGATCATAAACAGTGTCAGCCTCAGAGACACCATGTGGTTTTTCATAAGTTACTTAACTCTTCTCTGTATCAGTGTACATACCATTTAAATAATTGGAATAAACTTAGTCTTCTCCCTTCAATGAGTCTCAAATGCTATAAGACAGCAGTCAGATCGAGTTCTGACCTGAAAGAAAGAGAACTTTCGAGCTGCATTTCTGTTGGGGAAAAGCTCTAAAGGGGCTTTGTCTCTAACAGCCTCAAGAACCGTAGTCTCTAAACCCGTGGATGAAAATAGGAGAAGCCACGGCCCCGGGAGCAGCAAACGATGCAGCTGGTTGGACGACGCAGCCGGTCGGAACAGGGTTCTGTGACCCTGTATGGATTTAGGCTGCAATGTCTTTGAGAACTAGTGTTTGATTTTGAGAGTCGGGCACTCAGGCGGGTGCATGCACAGGTGTGTGTGCCTTTGCACACGTGTTGAGCTTGACCTCAAATTTGCCTGCAGTGCAGGAAGGAAGGCTGTGGGTGCAGCTGCACCCTGGGGTGCCCCCAGAGGGCGGCTATGGTAGACACGCTGCCAGGATCATGGGGCTCAACGTGGCCTTCGTCGGCAAGGGCACTCGGGGCTGCGAGCCCAGCAGGGAGGTTTCCTGACGGTAACATGTCGCTCTACACACATGTGAATAAAGGCTCCTGCTGAGGGAGGGAACATGGGAGCACAGAACATGGGAAAGGTTGGAAACTGGAGTGCGAGGGGACACTTCTTCCCCGAGAATTTAAACCTTGTTTTTGTTATGGACTCAGGGGTCCTAATACTTAACATCACACTGTTGTTTTCTTGGGTCTCTGTCATAGAAGCATCCCCAGGTTCTTTGTTAAATCTGCCATGTCTATCCAGCCTTGTGTTGGGAATGCCATGGGCAACTAGGGACCAGTTTGGCTGGGATGCAGCCTTCGCTTGGTGAGACAAAGTCTTATGTGATGGGCTTCCTCCTCCCCTGGCGGACTCCGCTGTTCCGGGAGGAAGACTCAGCACCTGGGCACAGCTGCGGGAGGGGGAAGTGCTAAAAACAGACCCAGGTGAAGGCCTCATGGGCAGAGAGAGTTGAAGCTCCGGTCTCCCCATACCCACCAAGTACTCAAGGCGAGGAACGCTGGGGTTACATGCAAGGGGCCTCGGAGCAGGATGCAAACTTCTTTGAACGGTATGTGTATACATATGTACATACATAGATGCATCTGAAAAAATACCCAGAACCTGGG
This sequence comes from Micronycteris hirsuta, assembly GCA_004026765.1. Classification (NCBI taxonomy): domain Eukaryota; kingdom Metazoa; phylum Chordata; class Mammalia; order Chiroptera; family Phyllostomidae; genus Micronycteris; species Micronycteris hirsuta. The sequence goes on along the minus strand of PVJI01002279.1, from coordinate 53,087 downwards.
AGAAGGACCCAGAAATGGTAAAAACAGGGTAGTGGAAGAATAGGTCTTTTTCTTCAAACAAAACTTAGTCATTTTTCTAGTGCTATTTTGCCTTTATGATTACATATACAAGAAACCCCATAGCATCGTCTATACCCCTTAGGGGCACAATTCACGGCCTTGTATTTGCAATCCTGTGTGGACTGCCATTTCCTCAGCTGAACTCAGTGCAGGGCGTTTCTGCCCCTGTGCACACCTCTGGCAGGTCCCAAGCGTCCTCTGCAGGAGGCCACAGTGCACACGCGCTGCTTGACCGCTTCAGCCATTCCGAAAAACGCCAGGTGGACGGGCCAGTCTGAGCGCAGATGCGCTCCTCACGTTGCTTATGTCTGCTTACAAAGTGCGGCAAGAAGTAATGCCCGACGTCTGAGGGAAAACAGTCAAATATCAGACACTCAGAGTAGTGTAGAAGTCATAATTGCTGCTGTGTTCTACGTCATCTGGTTAAATGATAACATCTTAGTCTCTACTGTACTCCACTTTCCTCCCCTCCGCGCACTACACTCTTCGACCACCAGGCGGCCTGTGGGCCGCCACGTAAGAGAGATGTCATTGACGTGGACATTGGGGGAACCTAAGGACTTGCTCCGGGACGGAGGACTAGTAAGTAACAACCAGAAGGTCAGCCTAACGCTCTTCCCACCAAACGCGATGTTACTGCCTCACTACTGCTGTATTACTTGAGGCCAATGAAATTAAGCCAATAAACGCAAAGTCATTTGCTCATTTGCTGTGTCCACTGTGTGTGGTCTGCGTCCCTCCATGGGAGTGAGCACCCGGAGTGCGAGGTGCCCGCTGCCTTGACGGGCTGCTCAACCAGGCCACTCTCAGCAGCTGCTCGTGCTGGAGTCAGGCGCCTTCAGCTTTGCAGGACGCTCCAGAAACGTAAAGATTCCCCTAACTTGGTGGCTGCAGGTCAGTAACGTATGCGTGTCTTTGTTTTGTTGTTGTTGTTTCTCGTTAAACCAGACCTGCTTTACCCAGAGTGATGACAAGTCTTCGTCAAATTTGGTTCTGGCTGACTTTATGCTGTTTCCAAATTCATTCTCATCCATAATAAAATGCCATCATCTTTCCAGAGCGTCCTACCCCCTTCCTTCAACCCTTTATTTTCCCTCGTTGGCATTCTTTACCACCTAACATATGACATGGTTTGAAGTCGCATGTCTGTTTCTTTGCGGGGCTGAGTTTGGCTGGCGGGTTTGCTCTCTGTTCCTGAGCTCCCACAAGAGAGCCTGGCATAAAGCTTGCACTAAAAAATCATGGGTTGAGAGAATGAGCAAAAGGAAAAACTCTTTTCATCTTTAAAGATATCCAAACCAATATCATCTCTACTCTAAAAGCATTTAAGAGCGCAGTTATTGTTGTTTTGCACTTAATACTCTGCTATGCCTTTAACTCAGCCTCCTGACCATGGCTGCTCCCTGGGAGACTAGACGCAGCAGGCTGCTCCGCTCCAGCATGTTGGTAAACGAACCTCGGGCTGGAGAGGCTGACAAGTACATAATCATCTTACGATCCCCTGCTAGCAAGCGGGACAGAGGAGGGCAGAGCACAAAGTCACCTCACCCCAAGGCGAGGAACCTGAGACCAGGCAGCTACATGTGTTCAGTGTGCAGAGCTGGTAATGAAGGGGGCAGAGACTGGCCTTCTGAACACTCTGCACCTTCATAAACCCAGGGCAGGCACTGGGTTTTCTGCACTGGGTCCCACTTCACAGGCAGGAGCCTGAGGCTCAGAACTGCTGGGTAATTTGTCGCTGGTCAGAAGCAAAAGATGTGAGATTCCTGGTTTGTCTGACTCCAGAAACGTATCAAAACTGCTCTTCTTACCTACTAATTTATATTTGTAAGGTGATGATGAGTGAATACAGGGATATAAAGAGGGCTCTGCATTCCTGATTTTGCTACCATCCTGCATGACTCAGTTTCTCTTCTTGCCGTGCCTCCTTCCCTCCCGGCTATCTCTGCTCAGTGTCGTTAGTTGTACCATAAAATGAGACTGTCCTTTTTCCAGGAAGAGCTTCCACGTCTGTGAAGTTCTCGTGGCTGGAAGGGCAGAGCCAATTAACACTCACACCTCTTCCTGCGAGGAAACGCAAGCCCTGCTGGTTGTCCTCAAAACCAAACCCCGCAGTGCACAGGGGTGCCCTTTATAACCCTCTGGCTCAGTGTCTTGAGAAAGCTCAGGCTACCCTTCAGGCAGGGGGCCTCTTATTTGGGGAAGAAAGACAGACTTTTCTTCCCAGGAGTGGCCAAGAGTCCCACCAATAGATCCCTGTGGTCACTGTGCAATCTGGGCTGAATTTAGCTTTCATGAAAATTTTATTTAAACCACGTTATGATCCTTTTTATTAATTTCTGTTTCTTCTCTTTTTGATGGATGTTTCTGTACATCAGATTAAGATTAAACAACTTGGTAGATTTAAATAATACTTTGATGATGTATCTGGAACGAAGTTAGAGGGCATACTTCTGCTCTAGGAAACCAGTTTCTGTTCTTTCCAAGCCCAAAAGCCCTTGAACATGGAATTGTAAACATGCCACAGGATCTCCTGCTCCATAAGCAATCCTCCCCCTGGGAGAGAGCAAAGGATTGCCGACAAGTCCATGCTTAGTTCTTGGGATGAAAGCCAGGAGCGGACGCCATCCTAGCTCCCAGTGAGTGCCACAGCGGTGTGGCTCTGGGAGAAGGGATGGGGTAGCAAGGCCAGGACAAAAGGGGAAAAAGAAAGAAAACAGAAGAGGAAGAAAGAGCTTTACAGATAAAAGCAGGAAGATAGGAAATTAACCTGGAGGCTGGGGTGAGCATTTTGTAAGAAAAAAAAAAAAAGAGTAAAGGTAATGTATTTGTTTTTCAAAGCCAGTGAAAAGTAACGAAGAAATTTGAAAAAGACGAAAAGTGACTAAAACAAGCCAAAACTTTCCTAGGTAATTGGGGAAGATGATAAAGATTAACACGTAATCAAAGCATTCATAACTCAGTTTTGTACTTTTGCTTAAAAAATAAAATAAAATACTGCTCAGATGCAACGAATTTACTTCTCTTTTTCACCCCTGTGGCATTTCAAAAATCAGTAGCTGAAGAAATAAGTAATTACCCTGTCACTCTGCGAATCAAGCCCTCACTCCGCGGTAGCCCAGGGTCAGCTTTCCTGTTATTCTCCATTAAAACCGCGATGTGTCCTTACAGGGGGCGGGCCCCCCGCCTGACTACAATCAATTATATCCTTCTTTTTTTTCTCCCTGTGACATTTTGTCAATCATAATCGAGGTGGGTATCTTTGGGATTATTATTAGTATCATTATTTTCAGCGATAACCATTAGAGGCTGGCTAGGTTGATAGAAAATCCATCTGCACCCTGGCCATCAGGATGGCACTGCAGATCACTTTGAAGAAACCTGGAGCAGCGTTGAGAGAAAAGAATCGTGGAAACAATCCAAAGGAAGAGAAACTAAGACACAACCTGTTTTCCCCTTTCATTCTCCTAAAGGACAAACTATCTTCCTTGGAAAGGCAGATTTCATTCACAAGCTGTTTCGGAATGGCCCCAGAGTGGCTGTCAGACGGTTCTTAGGAAATACCCTCTGCCTACTCAGGTCGCCGGTTCTCAGGAGGAAACAGAGCTGTTACAGTAACAGGGTGCAGCCAAGAGGGGGGCCCCATATAGGGATTGGTAATGGGGTCCAGAACTCAGGTATCCAGGAAATATTAGAAAAATATATATAGGATGTCCTCACCCCCACCAGTCTGAGCTGGGGGATGGGACTCCTGGAGCAGGGCCATTCAGAGCTGTTTTGTATACAAAACAGCTAACCTTTGCAGCTAACCTCTGGCATGGTCGTTTAATATATCTACAACCTTTAACTGGTTTCACGGATATGTTAAATAGCTGAGGCCATGCTTTGAGCCAGGGGGATGGGAGTGACTTCCACACAAGATGTAACTGGGAGGCAACTTCCCCTGGACACAGCGCCTGCGTGAGAGTTTGGAGATGATTGGCTCCATGCCATGGGGCCTCACCTGCCCACAGTTACCATGGCAGCCCAGTAAAGCTGGAAGGATACGGGAATGCTGGCAGGTGTAACTGATTGTAGGAGGAGTTGGAATTGGAGGAAGACTGGTGTGGGGATTTAAACCAATGTGGCAGCCAAGCCAAGAGAGGACCATGAGGCTTTGTAAGAGGTTGGGACCACTTGGAGATCGCGGCGGCAACACAGCTGATGGTGCTGGGAGCCTGAATCACAGACTTCTACTTCTTTTACTGAGATGTGGTACCCCAGACTGGGCAGAGGGAGAAGGAAGAACTGTGTGCATCTGTGGGTGTTCTAAAGGACTTTAGTATTTTAATAAAGACATAAGTCATTACTCTAAGTCGGCATAACTTTTAAATAAATAATTCCTTTCTTTTTCACCAATCTCTGGCATTGAGACACGTCTTTCCTCTCGAGGTGGGCAAAGCGTATCTAGTACGGGAGGAAGCCCTGGAAAAAAAAGGAGGGAGGGTCCTTTTGGTAATAGTATATCATTTACGCTCCCCGCCCCCAGGTCTGTTCTGTAACACTACCACTGCTGAGAGCAGACAGGGCAAAACCACCAACAGTAGGGCCTGGTTAGGAAACACGGAACTGAAGATACCTTATCGATGAAGCCCCAACATGAATTAGCAGAAGAAACTGCTCTGATCATCTGTTTTCTGGTGATTATCAAAATCACCAGAGTGCTACGTTCCCTGGTGCTGTGCAGATCTGGAGACCAGGGGTAGGTGAGAAATCTAAGAATCCTTACTTCACAGTGAGGCAAAGCATAAACAACGGTTGAAAAATGTGGGTTCATCTCTTAGCACAACTAAAAATGCCTTTCTTAGTCAACATAGAACAAACCGCCCCCTCACCAACTACCAGAAAAAGATTTAAAATAAATACCAGCCCAAGTAAATATTGAAGGAAGAATCTCAGATCCTAATGGAATGTTAGGATTGTCTGATGTATAATCTACATAAGCTCTTAAGTGTGCTGAGTATTATAATTTGAAAATTTCCAAAGAAAAAGGGATGTGCCCTTTGTAATCCATAAAGCTTTCCATTTACACAAAATAGAATTTTTTGCATTATATAAAATGGAAAATAGAATGTGCCTATGTGGCATAGCCAGGATCTCATCTCTTGCTCTCTTCTAGACTGAGAAGTGAAAGAGTCTTGTATTTAAACCCCATCTCCCTCACCTGGATCCAGTCACTCTGAGTCTTGAGTTTTCCTTCTGTACAATGGGAACGATAACATCAAACGTGCATCTTGTTATATATATTTATGATATATATATTTATTATATATTTATGATAGCTCCAATTCATTCACCCATTAATTCGTCCATATAGCCACTTATTCACCCATCTAATAAACATTCATTGAGGTACCCAAGGCAAACACTGTTCTGTGTCGTAGAAATTCATCATTTATCGAGACAGTCTGGGCCCCTCGGGAGGGACTGGGTTCGTCTTTCAAGCACCAAAAAGCATATCAGCATACGTTCCACATTCCTGTAGCCTAGGTGACAATGAATAATTTTCAGAATTTGCACTCATGAACACAGAGGGGATCAGTTTTAACAAAAGAAACGGAACTTCAGAAATGGTAAAGATTTTGAAGTACTTTGTGTAAGATCCTGGAAAAAAAGAAGCACAAACCACAGTTCTTGCAGGTTCTTCTTCCTACCGCCTCAGTTCCAACATGGGCTAAGACAAGGCAGGAAAACACCCCAATGGCTTCACGCACGTTGGGAATCGATAGCTCTTGCCATTCACTTCTTTCTTTATAAGCGTAGGTCCAGCAGGTCCTCATGAAGAGGAGACTCCTGGCTCACAGAGGAAAGGGCATCTTGAGGACAGACATAAAGTCTTCCAGAGCAGGACCTCTGAGGTATCCTAGCAACCCCTGGGCACAAACCCTCTAAGATCTGAGTTTGGGCCCTCCAGTTCTGTCTCTTTAACACTGTCCGTCAGGGTCCGTCAGGGCTCCGCGGGAAACATCATCACTCAGAATTTCACCTTGCAAATAAATAGCTCTGAACTGCAGCCAGAAGCAATGGAATCTCTCAAAGACATTATCTGGAAATAGTCGGTGGACGGCACCTCAAGTCCCATTAATCATTCTCATGCTTACAGTGCTCCTTAATGGCTTTTATGGTTTATCCTTTGAACGCCAACAAAGAGTGTGATTTTTCCTGGCTTATTCTATTAAACAGAAATCAATATCAAATAGAAATGTGCCGACGGTAGGATATTTGGAAAGGCTAGAAATGAGCTGGTGCCCCCGTTTCATCTTGCCCTGCCCGGAATAAAAGGTGGAGACGGAGGATGAAAAGAAAGGGTAAGCACGCCTGGCGTTTGCTAAGGAACCGGAATACGACAGCTTTGGGATGGGCGTGTATGTGTGCCTACCACCAACACGGATCTTTGCGGGGAAAGGATGCGGCTTTTGCTTTTCAAGACAGGTAAGGCTAGGACCACAGGCTGTTGAAGAGAGTAAAACAAAAAGAGGCTTCATTTTCTCCAGGGGGTGATTTTAAATGAGGAGTCCTGACCGGTAGCAGCGGTTCTCCTGGGAGAAGAGAAGCACGGCTTGGCCTCAAGTTTCTCTGACTGTCACAAGCTCCGGAAAGCTGGGGAAGCTACCCAGCCACTTTCCAGGGCGCTGCGAGGCCGCAGAGGCCTTTGAAAAGTGATGTGTGTCCCACAGAGTGAGAGGCAGCGGCCGCATTCTGCAGAGATGGACATGCAAAACGTGAGATCTGTCTTTTGAACCTGCAGAGAGGGTTTGAACCACTCAGTTCTGAAGTTCATGGCCAGCGGTTCTGATGGGAACTAAACTGACCAGTAAAATAAATAAATAAATAAATAAATAAATAAGCCTTGTTATTATAAGAAAGACTTTACTGAAGAGGTGGTTGCCTTACATGATGAGGACTTCAGATAAAGAAGAATTCAAGCACAGTATCAAATCATGATCTTAGCATAGAGCAGCTCGCACCAGGCACAATGGAATCTGGACTCAACATGGCTAATCATTTATTTTAACCTCAGGAGTTCTTTTGACTGCTTAGTTCTTATCTCCTTATTTCTCGAAAGAAGTAGCAACAGTTGTTCTACTTACCTCATGCACTTGTTCAAGAGTCCTAATGGATAATATGTAAAAAATGGAAAGCAAGGACCCTTACTCTCAAAGCCCTGAGGGTGTACTCACAGCGTGTTCTCAAGCCCTAGGGAACCTTGTCAGGGTAGAGATGGAGTCTGCTTCCTTCACTACCCTCAGAGCAGGTTTGATCAACCTCTCGGCTAATGCTTTCCCCTGGCCCAGCCTCAAATCTGGGGTCATGGAAAGCAGCTTTTCCTCTGAAAAGACTGAGTATCTACACACTAGTGACTAGACCAATGTGACTTATTATCAAGTGCAGACATATGGTCATAGGAACATCACCTAGTCTGTTTCTAATTGTCTGCGTTTTATGTTATTATTTTTTCTCTGAGAATGTAAACAATGACACTACCTGAGGCACCGTTCTGGTAGTTTTTTTTTTTTTTATTGGCTGGTGGTGTCTGTTTGATGACGACAGGCATAGAAAATGTTGACCATAACCTTCATGCCTGAAATGCTTAAGAATTCTCTGCAGAAATTCGCTGCAGTGAGTACAGCATGGAGCATGATACAAGTTCACAGACCGGAGCATCACGTGCTTCACATTCCATTTGGCAAACTCTGGTTGAAGGGTCAGCTCCTCAAAGGCTCAGAGGTGAAGGAGTGGCTCATGGGTAGGCTGAAATCTTTGCTTGATGTCATTGACAAGAGGTGTCAGAATGACAGTTTTCAGCACACCTGACTTCATATGGCTCCATGGTGGAAAGGATATAGACACAATTAGAATAAGTAAACTATTCTTATTAGAGCTGAAAGTCTAAAACAAAGCAAAATAGAAATAGCCAATTCTATTTCTATCCTTACTCTAAAGATATTTATGGAGCTTCTACTATATGTCAGACATTGGCACTAGGTGGTTAGAAAACATAAGTAATACTGGTAATAAAAGTATCAAAATCACATAGTCAGTGCTCCAAGCCGAGATGAACCTAGAGACAGACAGGGTATAGGGTGAAATCACCAAAGGACATTCTAACCTTCTCCACCTCATAGATTTTTCAGAGAGCAGCAAATTAAAGACAGGTGAAAGTCATAAAATTTCTGTATGTTTCAAAAACAAAATGAGGTGTTATTAGAAAAAAAGATTTAAAATAGTAGTCCCACTTTGCAAGTTATTAGCGGCAGCCCATGAACCAAATTACATTTTACAAGAATTCAAGTGGGAAAGTGATAATCTGTCGTTGGAGTGACATTTGTGTGATAAAAATATGACGGGTGAGAAAAACAAACTTCAGTGTGAAGTTAGACTGAAGATCTCATTCTGAGGAACTACAAAGGGACTCCCGAATCACAGCTCTCCTCAGCAAAAGCACAATGAATTAACTATAAGAGTAGGTCAGGATTAGAAAATAGATTATTCTTCCTTGTGTATTCATAAGAACAACGGGATATATTCCAGGAGCCTATTTCATATTTGGATCATTTGGGGAAAACAAACGAGCAAACCAACCCACCTGGTTCCATCACACCTTTATGGTAACTCTCATACTCTAAGTCCTATTTCACAGGAGGCTCAAATAAGATTCCAGAGACATGCTAATTGCATGTTTTCTTCTCTCCAGAATTCATCTAGTCTGCAGAGTTATAACCCAGCTCAACCCTAGGTGGACATTAAACACTTTCTACTTTCCCTCACTCCCCTTGCTTCCAAATCCTGCGACTCATCATTTCCTTATATGCCTTCTTCTTTTCATTGTTCCTTAACTTCTCTCTTTCAGGTGCCAGGCTTTCTCTAATCAATTTGTAAAGTCACTAAGAGAACAAAATGAAATCATTAAAACCTGTGTATGTCCATAAACAGACCACACACAGACTCTCTTTAGAGTGTCTATAACCTATTGTTAAAACTCTTGCACATCTAAGTGTGTCTTTGCCTGTGTATCTCCTCACACAAACCCAGCAGACCTTATCTTTTGATTAACTTGGTATCTTATTTCTGACATTACACTATCACAAAGATATTCGGTGTTCAAGAAAAAAAAAGGCTTAGTTGATTACAATCATAATTGAGACACACAGGGATTACTTTGAATTGAACAGCTACTATACAGACACACAAAATGAAGCACAGGCTTGCTTTTCTTGACTTGCAGCCCTAGGTAAAGCTCCGGAATGTAAAACATCGTTAACACGTTTTACAAAAAAGTCAATTAAAATGCACCAAATAAAGTGAACACCCACAAGGAAATATGATTCAGGAAATGAACTGGTTAGCATTTACAGTAATTACTAGAGATTACTACCAAATTACTGGTAGAATGGTCATATTTTTCTACTCCTTATAATAACGTTGCATACCAATTTCAAGTAATTATACATAATTTCCTTGACAGAATCTAGATAGCAATTTGAAATGGATAGCCATTCAGTGTCTCCATAGTTCCTCCCCGGCTTTAACCTGCAGACAGCCCTCCCGCCCCCTCTATCAATGTCCTGATTCTTGCCACTTTGGCCAGAGTAATATCAGAGTAGAATACAAGGTTAAAAATAGTGCTGTTGTAAGTCTGATCTTACGGCTGTGGGGTCATTCACATGCCACGATTTGAAAGGGGCTTAGATAAACTGTCCTTCTCCCCGCCCCCACTACCCCTGGGTCACGGCTGACTGAAGTGCCAGCATTTAAACTTTCGTTAGGATGAAGCCCTGGGAGGTGATTTACTAGATCCATTTTCAGGGATATTTGGGAGAGGGGGAGATCTCTAGCTCTAGTAAACTTTTTCTAAAATTCTAAGTAAGGGAGCGAACCTCTGTGTAATGCTGGATTTAGTTTCTGGGAGCGGAGGCTGATTTGAAACCTGGGGTTCCAGGGGTTCATTAGGAATCCTTACCTAGGAGAGAAGGCAGGAGGCAGGATCAGGGAGAGAAAGTGGTCCACCAGCCACACAGGCCTCGCCCAGCTCTGGCCAACCCCGCGGGATCTCTTAGGCAATAATATCTCCCAGAGTCATCTCACTGTGTGCCAAAAAGGCCGAGGAGGTTTGCACCCCCACCTGGTTTGGTCACAAGATGTAAGCTGCCCCGGGAAGTGGGCATAAAGCGACAGAGAGGACCCCGATGGAGGTGACAGCTGCAGGCTGTCTTCTGGCCCCCACCCCTGCAGCAGGACAGGAATCCAGGCAAAGCCCCCCCTCAGCAAACCACAGTCAGGTCCAGGGCATCACCAAGGCACTTCTACTCTGTGGTTCCACGTAGGCATAGCCCTCGTACTAAAGAGCTGGGCAAGAACCCAACTTAAAAAAAAATTTCAAAAAGCTATCTTCAGAAAACAAGAAACGGCACAACAAGCTCTATCATAAAGGATACACCAGTGATTGCAAAAATGTTGTCTTTTCAAATCAGCCCAAACTGGATTTCTAAATTAGCAGCCCCAACTGTGACTGCACACTTGCTTCCATTTGCGGTGCTGAAAAGTTGTGTTCACAGATAAGAGAGAACCATCTAACATAAGGCTACCACATTTCCCCTTCTCCAGATCTGGGAAATGTGGCTGATTTGCATATTTAGAATACATTTGCATTCTGTGTTCAATAGCCCCTAACTCTAATTATGTAAAATAAGATAAATTAGTACATTTTACTGTCATTTTATTCTAGCCCAGTGGTTAAGGGCTAAGAAGACTTAGACTTTTTCCCTCCTCCTTCTGGCTGATTCCCTTCAGGGAGGGAAGTCATTTGATGTTCAGGCTGGAAAGAGTTCAAGGAAAATCCCCAGCTATGGGGAGACAAAGAGGGCAGGAAAGGACATGGCCAATCATATCCAGGAGCAGGGCTGTGCATTCCCTAATCTAAGGAGTAAATTTAAAATGCCAACTTGAAAAAAAAAAGGAAATGAAAAATGAACTGTGCAAATATTTGTATAAGTAAATATAAGGCAAGTCATTTTTAAACAAAACAAAAAGGAGTGCAGAAGCGGAATCGATGCGTACTGTTTTCAGGGACACGCCAAGCCCCGTCAGGATGGGGATGAATGGGTTTGCAGACAGGAAGCAGGCCTCGGTAGCAAAAGAAAACTTGGAGGAGGACAGTGAACAACCAGGTGAAGGTTATCGTCACTTTTCAGTCTTTCATTTTCATCCCAGGCTCTCTTAGTTTGAATGGTCTTCATACCCTCTCTGGAAAGATACTTGATATTCTAGATCATTCTGGAATCTTCACTTTCATGAACATGCTCTCGCCCATCATACCTCAGGAATACTCCCCACCCCACTCCTTTACCTCACCTAACATGTATGCATGAAGCATGTTCTACGTGCCAGGAAGCCCACTCGGTGGAGGGTACGAAGAGGAACAAGACGTACAGACCCAGACTGCCGAGAAGTCATGTGGAAAACTGATGGAGTCATTACGATGTAAGTCAGTAAGACAGGCTTGAGAGAAATGTAATAAATGCATGCAAACCCAACGCAGTGATCTGCCCGAGGACGGAAAGGCAAGGGTGAAAAGGCCATCAAGAGCTTCTCAAAAGTAATGTTTATTTTTCTCAAACCAAAAGAATAAGAAATGCGCTAGCTCTATAAAGGGAGGGCGGAGACGTTCTAGTCAGAATTATGTGTGTAAAGGCATTTGCATCCATGAGTTTGAGTGCCCAGTGAATGGGTCCAAAAATATATATGTTTATGGGAATAAAGAGAAAGGAGCTCCTGCTGCGACAGTTGGAAAAGAGTTCACAGAGGAGGAGAGACTTGCTTGTGAAAGCCAGAACGGTCAGATCGCAGGACAAGGCACACCCAGGAGGAACAGCGACACAGACGGAGGCATGGCAGTGGGTTGTATCTGCCTTCTGCAAGCAAGTGCAAAGCTCTAACTGAAGCCAGGGCAGGCAGGAGTAAAGCATAGATCGAGGTGCCTAAGAAAGATACTTTCTATATGATGGAGGCCGTTTAAGATCCTTTTTCTTTTTGTGAAGTCAGGTACTGTGCTTGGCACAGAGTTGGCAGTACTTTCTGGAAAACGCAGACCAGGAGTGCAGGATTAATTAGCCCTGTGCACAAGACGGCTGCTGCAGAAGGCATTCAGGAAGCTGCTGCGTTACTCCAGGTGTGAAGGGGTGAAGCGCTCAGTTAGGCTGATCCCAGGGGGAATGAATATAAAGGACAGGAATAAACAGCATCTTTAAGAGGCACTTGTATAAATATGACTTGATTTAGGTTGGGGTGATATGCCAGAATGTTGCTGAGGTTTTGAGTCTGGGTAACTAGGAGACAGACAAGAAAAGGCAGATCAGCAAGATGGTGCAAGGCAAAGGAAAGGGACCTAACATTTACTGTGTACTGACTTGTATTTCCAGTATTTACCTATCACATTTACATTCTGCGGCTCATTAATCATTATAAAACTGCTGTAAAATAAAATTCACACTCCCATAGGAAGACGTTGCAATCCAGGGAGGTCGTGCAGATTTCCCGGGTAAATTGCAGAGGCCAAACTGAATCCTGGGTACACCATACTTCAAAGTCTGTCTCAGCTCTTTTCAATATGCTGCATGTGTTCCCCAAAGAAACAAGATGTGTTTAGTCTTAGGCACAGGGAGTGTGAGATGGTAGTGGAGAATCCAAGAAGGAGTATCTAAATGAGCAGTTAGACATAACAGGATCATAGGTCTACATGGCTGGGAAGAAACTTAGAAATTATATAATCACAGAACCAAAGTTCCAAAAAAGAGATCATAGCCGGGGTTATCCACTTGAGAGAACTAACACACCAGCACATGAATAAAATCACTGGAGGGGATAAAGTATATATTAGAAGCCCAATGACTGTGCTTTGTGTGCCCAGCTTTTCAGGAAAGGGGGAAGAAAGGAAGCTCAGTAATAAGACAGGCTTCTTGGAAAGAGGAAGAGATATTGCGGTAGCTCTCAAGTCAGGACCCGCAAATTGTTAAAAAGTGGATACGCAGAAATGTTGAATGCCTTCGATAAATTAAAAAAAAAAATAGGTCATTTTCTATGTCTGTTAGTAGATTGTCATTTGCCTTAGAGAGGACTTGGAAAAGAAGCCAGGAAGATATTCTGAGATAAATACCAGGGGTGAGAAAGACTGTCAGGGGTTTCTCCATTTGACTAGATCTTGGAAAAAGAAAATGTATGTGGAGACACATAAGTGGGGATTCTGTGAAGATATCTTGGTTTGCTGGGGTTTAAAGAAAGGATATCACACGTTACAAAATTTCAGAGGGTTTTGGTTTGTTGCGATGAAAACTGTTGACAGTTATGTGCAAATTTAGAGCGATCTTCATATTTTTGTGCAAGATTTCAACAGTGGCTACAGCTAAAGATCTACACTATTTGCCACACAAATACACACCACATAAAGAAGCGAAGAATTTTACAAAATTGTTTTTACTAAATACATACGTAGATATAGCCAATGGTGCATTCTCACAGAACCAAGAAACAAAACGGCTGCTCAGATCAGCGACACATCAGTTTAAACACCATGGTCTCTCACAGGAGAATGCTTCCAAGGGAAACAGCTGAGTTACACCATTGCACCCAACTACACATCGGCCAAAGGGCACAGGTCTCAGCCTTGTCTGAGCTGCACAGCTCTGGCTGGGGCGGCCATCGTGGGCAGTAGAGGGTGACCACCAGGATCCTGTTCTAGTCCCTTTCCCTCCACTGTCCCCTTCCACCAGGTAGAGCAACTTACCAATGGGCCAGAATGTGCCCCACTGCCAAAGGCCATGGAATAAGGTCACTTCCCAAATGGATGGTGACATTATCCACAGAGCACTAACACGGATGCCACTTGAAGAAGGAGTCTAACATGTGGGGACCGGGTGAGGTCTGAATTTCAATGGCTGCAAAACACAGGTGGGCCTACGAGAAAAGACCTGGCATGTCCAGCAACCTAAAACCACATCTTGTTCATTGCCATTCTCTTTGGGAGACCGAGTTGATTTCTGCCTGTGGTGAAAAATGCAGTTTTTACTGCTTTGGTTGCGGGTCAGGAGATGGAAAAAGAAAATACCAGGGTTTTCTCAAAATTAAAAAAATAATAATAAAAAATTTGCCCTGTCTGGCATAGCTCAGTGGATTGAGTGTGGGCCTGTGAAGCAAGAGTTCTCTGGTTCGATTCCCAGTCACGGCACATGCCTGGGTTGCGGGCCAGGTCCCCAGTAGGGGGTGCGTGAGAGGCAACCTCAAATCGGTGTTTCTCTCCCTTTCTTTCTCCCTCCCCTCCCCTCTAAAAATAAAAATAAAATCTTTAAAAATAATAATAACAATAAATTATTTTTAACTGTTTCTGTGCCATAGTTGGAAACATACAATTTTAGCTGGCATCTGTCATAGATGATTTTTTTCTCTTTGGAGATAGTATATAGAATTTTCATTGCCTTAAATTTTTTGGAAGTGTTAACTTTGGAATAATACAAACTCATGGTAGAAAATCAAACAGTAGAGAAAGGGGTAATATGAAAAGAAATTTTGTCTTGGCACTAAACACTTCTACCCTGGTTCTTCATTTCCACTATCCAGAATTAACAACTTAAAGAGTTTCTTGTGTATCCTTTCAGAGTTTTCTTGAGTGTATACAAGCTTCACACAGAAATACACACACACAAAATAAAGTTTCCTTTTCCTTCTCTATAGGAACAATTTCATAGGACACACACTGCCTTGCAAATACTTTTTTTCACCTTGCAATGTGTCTTTGACATCTTTTCATAACAGGTATAAATTCATCACATTCCTTCAGAGTATTCCATTCTATGGGTTACTATAATTTACATAACCAGTCAGCCCCATATTGGTGGAATTTTAAAAATTATTTTTTATTTATAAACACTTATTTTTGACAGTTCTGTCATGCACATTTATTACCGTCCAGTTCTATCTACTGCTACATAACCAGCCACCTCAAACTGAGTAAACTTAGAAAACTACCCTGCCATCACCTCCACAAGCATCATTGTGCGTCGGGAATTTGGAGAGAACAGGAATGCCAGGTCTCTGCCCGAGATCTCCAAGGAGCCTCAAAGGACTGCTGACGTCAGCAACTGGGCCCGCAGTGTCCATGAAGGCTTCCTCACTTGCCTCTCCGACACTCTGGCAGGAGCAGCGGGAAAGACGGGCTCCACATGGGGGCCTTTCCTGCATGGGCTCTGGTGGCTCCTCCAGTGACCGCTCCAAGCCAGACAGGCAGACATGGACAGCCTTTTCTGATCTAGTCCTGCAGCGTGACCCCCTCTGTCTTCTATTAATTACATGCAAGTCACAGGATCAGACCATGTTCATGAAGGGCAAAGGCAGATCCCCTGTACTTAGCTGGGAAACGGCAGCGAGGTCAGCACAGGGCATCTACCCTTGGCCAACCTCCCTGCCAGCACAGATAAGCTTCCTCTTGAGAATATTTCCTGCCCTCCCAGGTACACATTCCAGAAAGTCATCTTGCTCTGCTCAGAGAATACAGACAGTGCGGTACAACAGAAAGGGCGCTTGCTTCTTGGAGAGGAGACATGGACAAATGAGGTTCGAGCTCCCCACCCTTTATAGAACTCTTCTGTTCTAAGGCCATTTCTGTACATTGCCTTGTTTTGAGAAGGAGCAACAAAGGATAGAGTGAACAGAAGGCAGCTCCGGTTCCCCGATCTTTGTTGCATTCATCCCAAAGAGGAGGCCTTGCCAAGCTGAATGAATGGTAAAGCACATCACACAACCTGCGCGTGACTCCAGCCCTTCCACTGAGCAGCTATGTGGGATAAAAAAATATAGCGATGTTTCTCGCCCTGGCTGGTGTGGCTCAGTGGATTGAGCGCAGGCTGGGAACCAAAGGGTCGCCAGTTCGATTCCCAGTCAGGGCACATGCCTGGATTGCGGGCCAGGTCCCCAGTGAGGGCCATGTGAGAGGCAACCACACATTGCTGTTTCTCTCCCTCTCTGTCTCCCTCCCTTCCCCCTCTCTCTAAAAATAAATAAAATCTTAAAAAAAAAAATATATATATATAGTGATGTTTCTAAACCTGTAAATGAGGATGATGATACGCATGCTGAGACTGGCCAAAAGAGATTTTAGGGGCACGAAAATTTTACAGTAGAGAGTTCTAACTCCCGCCACCCCTTCTAGAGCAAAGCATTGAAATATGAGAGGAATGGGTAGGATTGGTGTGATAAGAAATGCTTCCTACCTACAAAAGAATGTCACAAACTTGAGGGACTGCTCTGTCAAAGGCTCCTGCCCATACTTCAGCCCCTCGCCCTTATTTTCTACAACTTAGCTTTGTGCTGACTCTGCCTAAATTGTGTCATCGAAGATGTATTTCCAATCCCAGCAACAATTTCTCTTAGGGATTTGTATTTAGCGTACGGAAGGTCAAGGCCAGGCCAGGGTCCAAGTCCCGTCGATCCTAAGACCCAAGGGGGGAAAATCCTCTTCCCCTACAGAAAAAGATTTGGGGGTTTAGAGGAAAACATGCCCTTGCATGGCACCACTGAAAAACATGACTGGCAAAGACAGAAGGAAAGAGGGACGGAAGAGGGAAAGCAGGCGCAGGAGCTGGTGCCTACGGTACAGGCAACATGGTCCGGCTCTCTTTCTGTCCCCCAGGGGAGGCTACATGGTAACGGCCACACCACAGGGAGGAGGCAGCTGGGCCAGACCAGGGGCCCTTGGGCCAGATGAAAAATATTCCAGGTGTCTCCTTATTTCCCTAGCCCAGTGCAAATTTATTGTTTAGTTCAGACTAACTGGAATGGATAATATTCTCTGGAGAGCAGAGGCTACACGCTGTCCCTGATGTATGGCAAAGGAAGGAAGCCCAGCCATGCCTTCAACTAGTTCCGTGAAGGATGGACAGTGAGAAGGAATGAGAGAGAGACTGGGAATGCCTTTCTTTTTATTTATTCCCCTTTCTCCCTCACCCATCTGCTGTCCTTGCAAAGCAGGAGAAGGGGAAGGAAATGTCATTTCTCTGGAGATGCGACAAAAGGTTATTTGCTTCAGAAGAGGCTCTGTCTTAAATAAATGAAAGTTGTCTGTATTGTTCCTTTGTTTGTTTGGTGCTCTTTTTTTTTTTGGCTCCTTCTTAGTCACCCCATAAATCACTGAAAATCACCTTCCCTTCCCCGGAATTTGTAGGAGTCTCTTGCTGCTGCACAAACCGTAAGCATGGGCCAAGGCAAATATCTCTAATGTCTTCTTTCAAAACCAAAATGCATTTTAATAATTTAAAGCTGGAGCTCTTTCAGTCACTTGATAAATTATTCACAAATTTTACAACAAGAAAAAGAAAAAGTCTGTTCCCTTTACAAGTTCTGGAACATTAAATCATGTCAGAATAGATGAAAAGGACAAATCAGTCCTGGACTCTTAGAAATCGTACATTTTACTACTTCATCTGAGAGCAGGGCCATGGCCAGAGAGGGCGCAGGAAGCTGGAGGGAGTTTTTCAGGACTTACGTTCAGGCACCAAGGGAGGATGACAGTGTGAGCGTGATGAAACAGGGTCTACCGGGAACATCTACCTGTTTGCCTCAGGCTCCAACTTTAAACGCCCTTCCCGAAAAATCCACAAAGATAGAGAAATGAAGAAAGGTGATTTGCTCAGGGCAGCTCACAGTAAGTTCTGGGCAAAGGAGGAAGTTCCAATGGCGCAGGCTCCTGATGCCCTTGAGTTCAAACACCCCTGGCATCCTCCTTCCAGCATAGTTAAGAACTAGAAGGTTAACATGCTGTTCAAATGTCCACCAGGCACAACCTTTAGATGCTTAGCAAGCAGGTGCTTCTGCCTCCACGGAATAAGATATTTTACTTAGAAGGGACTTCTAAATCTGTACATAGCAGGGTAACAATACAGTCACCTTCCAGCAGAGGATCTTGGAGTCTTTGCAAGTACACCCGACCTCATCAGAAAAACACTGTCACTGAACAACTGAAGTAACGGGCAGAGCAGAACTGGTAGGCTTTCCTTCCAGAAGTTTCCTACCAAAGATGTTCTCATGTTCTCTTCCTGTCAGTGCCCGGGTTGTACTGGCATTGATGCATCTTGTCATCAATACGTTTGTCCTCCACTTCGTGATTTCTTTTTATTGACTGACTTTTGTTTTTTGAGAGAGAGAGAGAGACATCAACTCATTTTTCTACCTACTTATGCATCCATTGGTTGTTTCTTCTATGTGCCCTTACTGGGGACTACATCGGCAACCTTGGAGTGTCAGGATGATGTTCTAACCAACTGAGCTACCCATCCAGGGACGCCGAGATTTCCTTTTTGTTCTGCTGGAGCTCAGTGGGGTGGCAGTCTTGTAGGAGAACTCATTAAGATGTCTTCCTTCAATTAGGATGGGGTTGAAGTTCATCTTGGCCTAATAAAATGATGTTAGAAATTCCAGGCATGAGTCATGCCCCCCGCTAACGCCATGGGGACAAAATGGGAGTAGAAATCATGAGCTATGTATGATTTTAGTAGGCAGGAATGAGCTACTATTTTTTTCTCAATTTGATAGTGTCAAAACCTAAAACTTTATATTTTAGGCAAGGTGTTCTGGATAAACCTTCTATCCTTATTAACAAGGCAACTTTTTATCTTTGAGGGACTTCTGTAAGTTGCTTCTATTTCCACCCCCTCTTCCTTTTATAACCTAAATTTGTTCTAATGCACCCATGTCTGTTTTAAGGAAATTCTGTTGTCTTGGGTATTCTTGCAGGCGTTTGCGTTTCTATTAAAGCACTTATTTTGCACTTCAAAGCAGTCCTCTAGTACAAGAACCATCCCTACTGACAACACCTTTCTTCGTCCTCCAAACCTGGTGCTCAGCTTCTGGGGGAGTCAAGTTACAGGGGAGCTATCCTGCAGGAAATGCATGGCTCTCTACTATTAATTCAGTGAAATGAATGCAGAACCCCACCACCACCACTGCCCCCCCCCCACACACACACACACATTAGTATTTGTAGCTCAGAGAAGTAAAGAAGCTAAAAAGAACAGCAATTGAGTTTCTAGAGTATGCAATTTATTTACTTACACAATTTTTTCCTTAAGAAATGTAAGGGGGTTATTAGCAAAGATGCAGACAAAAGACCAAGATAAAATAAATTAAAAATAAAAAAGAACAAAGACATAGGAAAAACAGGGACACCACCTGGCAATCTCTGCATAACATTCTTTACTTCTCCACCCTTCCTTATCTTCTCCCGGAAGGTAAGTCAGCATAATCTTACCTTGTTTTTATCCCAAATTGGTGGGATTATGCAACTTATAAGCAGTATCCAAAGCTTTTTGCCTTGAAGAGATGTCAGCGTACATAATTTAGAATATTTAAATAAATTAGCTAAAGTAGTCCTAGGTGTTTGTTGGTTACTTTTTTGAAATCTATGCTACGAAAAATTATTTTAGTTTCCTAAAAGTGTCTGGGTCTGTTGGTTCAATCGTCAACTTCATTGACAATTACCTTTACATTTTAGTGCCACAGCAATTGTGGACACTCCTGTTTCAGATCTGAGCTCATGTATCATCTCGGGAAGATATTCTCTAACACTCTAGTTAAAATAACTGTGTTCACTCCCATCTTGACCTCTCTCTTCCCATTGCTTTGCATTAGTTCCCTCAAAACACTTACCAATGTTAAAATTGAGTTTGCTCATGGGTACATGGTCTCCTGCTACCCCACCCTTCACTAGAACATAAGGTCCAAGAGTAGAGTTTTTCTCTTTTATTCCTGCCTCCAGTGTCTATAACATGGACTGGAGTAGAGCATGTGCTCAACCAAAGTTTGCTGAATGAATATTTAGGGCAAAACCTTGTCTCCACTAATTTGGTCTAAACACTGTCTTCACTACTTTCATAAGCTGAATGAGTAAGGCAGCTGCAAGAAAACAAAAGTTCCCTTAATATCCAGAACTCTCAACTTCAACTTTCACCTGCAAAGATGTTTTCTCTCTCCCTCTCCATCCCCTCTGGTCCCACATTCTTGCTGCAACAAAGGAAGTATTCTCTTCCCATCCGAGCTTCCTTCCTTCACTTGCGCTCCGGTTTCACCCTGCCTCCCTCTCCAGGACCTGCTCCGGGAACTCTACTGGTACCCCTTCCTCTGGCTCTGATCATGCAACATTTAAGACCATGTATGTCAAAGCAAATCTAAGATATCACAACATAAATGTTCACGAGCTTCTCTCCCATCTCTTCTAAGAGGTAGGCGTTCGGTTCCTAGATCACATAGAAAGGGTCTGTCATTCTCTTGAGTAGAAGTGAGATTAACAAAAGTTGAAGAGATGGAGAGGCCAGAAGTAGCTAAATTTACAGTGAAAAGACAGAGTTCCCCTTGTAAAAAAATAAAGTAGACCCTCAAGCACACCGAGGAGAATCAAATCTTACTCTGACGGGTTGAAGGAGAGAGTCTGGAGTGGCTGACAAGAAATAGGACGCTGTCTGGGGTGGGGAACAGATGCTGGACATGTAAGGCATTAAGAGAAATACGATATAATAAAGAACTTCAAGGTACTTTGATGTACATCATAAACAGAAAGGCCCTTGAGGTTTTTAAAAGTAAAGATTAATTTGCTTCCCAATATTTGTTAGTGTTTAGTTGAATAGGACATTATGCGGGTACAGGGCATAAGCTGGAAGAAGAAAGCCCATCTTTAACTAGGTAACACTCCAGTGCCATCATTCTTCAAAACAAAACAAAACAAAACAAAACAAAACAAAACGAAACAAAAAACACGTCCTATTGGTGATGTCAAGGGTCTCTCTCCTTTTCCCAACTTCTATAAAGGGGTGTCCTCATCCACTGAATATAATTCCTCAGTTTGTACTTAGATTTTACCTTTCTGCCATCCACAAAACATCCCCACTAGTCTACCCTTCTTAGGATCACTGGTCATCTTAGCTAACTCAACTGGATGCTTTTGGATCTTTATTATTTTATAGTAATGAATCATGTGGCCATTCCTATGGTCAGGATCTAGAAAAACCCCGGACCCAAACTTTCTAGCATGGCTCCTATCTCATCCTCAGGAAACACAAATGTTTCAACCACCGCTGCGGGGGTGCTATCACTCCCCCAAAGCAGCCCTGTTCTCTGATGCTCAGAGCACTCTGCCGGCTTGGTTCCTATGTTCTTGTTTAGTCCCCTGGGACTGTCAAGCTCTGTGTGTGGCCTCCTTGCAGGTTCTTCATCCAGTCGTGAGGTGAGACAGAAGTACTTTCCACAACGCCTCCCCTGGGACAAGTGTAATTCAGATCATCATGAGCTCTCTGTGAAAGAAGCCATGCTGACCGGGTTGGTGTGGCTCAGGGAACTGAGTGCCAGTCTGCGAACCAAAGGGTTAATGGTTTGATTCCCAGTCGGGGCACGGAAGACAAAAGATCTCTCATGTCCTCATTCTCCTCCTTCCTCACTGCCGCTCACGTTTTCTATGGGCTTAGTGAAAGATGAAGCTCCAAGACGTGCCTTCCAGACTTGGCACTGTCCCCACATCCCTGCTCCAGTCGTACTGGTCTGCCTTATGCCCTCCTGCCTCCGGGCTGTCGTTCATTCTATTCCTTCTGTAGGAAACCCTCCTCACCAAATTAACTGTAACTCATTTAGCTCTGTGTTGAGGGAAGCTTGTCTGGCATTCCTAGCCAGGCCACATCCTCTTCTCAAATCCTTCTCTCTTCACATCAGGCACCTCTCCATTAAATACACCTGCACTGTTGCAACTCCACCTCGGTTTGTGGTTACTTAAAGTTCATCCCCAGTTTTTACTCCTCATTGCAGGCCCAGTGGGCACCACGGTGCTTAACACACTGAGGAAGCTAAATAAACTTCAGTTAAATAAGGAAAACCTCACCAAAACAAGTGTCTTTTCAGCTAAGTGATTGAATAAAATCTGTTTTCTCCTCTGAGCCTCAGTTTCCTAAAGCATACAATGGGAAAATTTTATAGAACTGTTTTAAGGACTAAATAAAATATTATGTTCAAATAGCCCAGCATAGCACCTGTCATGTAACTGATTCTCAGTAAAGGTTAGCTTCCTTTATTTCTCTGCAAGCCATGCATACAAATAACATAGAGCCAGGTGGTGAAATGGAACTAGCCATGGCTTAAAATAAGGGTGACAAATTAGGGGCACCCATTCCCCAAGTCTGTGCCTGTCTGGGCAGGCAGTCCGTGTCCCCAGGAAAAGCTTCCTCAGTGGCCAGCCCCGTGCTTCCTGGGCTTTTACCTCCCCTTTCTACTTCTCTGTGACAGCAGAAGCGTCAACAGGAGCAAAGAGAAAAGATAAAGAGACACAAAGGAAAAATAAGTGACAGTTTTCAGGATGGCAAGTAGGTTATTCAACTGCATCTCGATTTATACATGACAGATATGTTCCCGAAAAAATATGTAAACTGAATCATACTTTGAATTCTCAACGGACTCTTGGTATTTAAAGGAATCCTTCATTGAATCGTTTTGGAAAATGAATCATCAGCAGCTAACTAACCTCTCCCTGTTCTGCATATATCATGGACATTATGTAATCCCTTTTTATTTCGGTCTGGGGCAAAGACATGTATGGCTTATGCAAATGAAGATGCTTTTAAGTGATGGAAAGCCATCAACTGGGAGGCCAGCTCAGAGGAAGCATTTAATGCACCAAAGCTGCATACCCAAGCATCGATGGATTATAGCACGTGAAGTGCCTCTGACCTTCCTCAGAGACCTGAGAGTGGAAGATCCTTCTTTTGCAATCTGAGAGAGACTGAGTGGAGAAGACTCACTCTGAAGGCTTAGAAGAAGTTGTTATCCTAGCAAGGATCAGGCTTGAGAAGTCAGGGCTTAGAAATGAGTTAGTAAATAGCTCAATTAGGTCAGAGAAAGTAACTATAAAGGACTACTTCATGGGAGCTTATGTGAGCAAGAGGCTCAGGGAGATGCGCTTAGCAGGGGTCTAGCACTGGGTAGGTGGGCATCCAGGCTATTTCTGGGACTTAGCTACGCAGTGGCCTACATTGCAGTTTACCCAGAAAAAAAAAAGGTGGGGGGGGGACAGAGACCAGAGCACCAGACACAGGCTCTCACCTGTGGCTCACAGAAGACTGGAGGGATTCAGAAAGAGAACAGACATTTCACTGGGCTACCAACAGACGACTAGCGCTGTCAAAGGTTGCCCACGCGTGACCAGAGAATTGGAGATCTTTAGATAATATTTAGGCTGTAAACTGGATCGCATATGAGTACCCCGAGTAGCTATCATTTCCCCGTTCCTACTTATTTAATATCCTGAGAAGCCTGACACTGAAGTTAAATGATATGCGGCTGCTAAATGGCAGTGCCAGCTCTGGTCGGGTGGCTCAGCTGGTTGGAGCACGGTCCTCTACACCAAAAGACTGCGAGTCCGATTGCCCGTCAGGGCACATACCTCGGTTGCAGGTTCGATCCCCTGTTGGGGCACATACGGGAGGCAACTATTGATGTTTCTCTCTCACATCTGCTTCTCTCTCCCTCCCTTCTTTCTCTCCATTCCTCTCGCTCTAAAAATCAATAAATATATCTTCAGGTGAGGATTAGAAAATAATAAATCAATAGATAGATAAGTAAACAAATAAATGGCAGTGTCGGTGGCGGAAAGAGAAAGAGACTAGGATTGCCGCAGGTGATACGGTGTAACGTGCCGCCAACATCAGAGCACCCTGGGCAGATCTCCAGCTGCTCGGAACCACAGTTCCCTGCACTGGGATGAGCTCCCGACAAGACAGTGCCCATGGATGAGCTTCAGTGGGTCTTCCAGCTTTACGAATCTTAGGAATGTCTGGCACCAAATACAGTGCCCACCACCACAGACGTTCCTCAAACATGAATTCTAATTTCTCACTACTGACAAACAAAAGAGAGAAGGTAAGGGATAAACTTGATGATCGCTGCACCCCCAGCCAAGACTAAAATAACGAAACTCTACAACAGTAAAAGCAAGAAACGTCTTCGGCAACACCCCCCTTTAACCCCTCCACTCACTGCTGTTCCCCTCCCTCCTCCTGTCACTGCAGGGCGGGGCGCAGTTGCCACTGGTAGTGTTGATGGAACTGGTGTTGCATTGCGGCTCTCACAGATTCGCCTTTGATAGATGGTATGCGCAGTCTGTAATCAGAAATCAGCTATGTGGCCTCAGGAAACATATTATCTTGTAACATTTTAAGGTCAGATATATACTCTGAGGTGACAGGGTCAGGGGACAGCATGGCCTGGTGAGTCTTAGCAATTTGGCCTTGGGCTGGCCAACACAGACTGGCCCTCCGTGACCGTGCAGGGAAACAGAAGGGAGGAGAGGAGCTTACACGCAGCTGGAAAAAATCTCAGACACCTGTCTGGGCAGTTATCTATGTACCTATTCAGGAAACACTTTGCAGCCATTCGTCCATTAATGCAGCTCAGGCACCGCACAGGGGAGGATGCATTTCTGTCTGATCGAGTGACAAACGCCTTGAACTGCCAAGCACTCATCACGGCCAGCTTCCTTGCCCCAACAAATTGTAAAATAATAATAAAAAAAACCTAAATAACAACAGCAGCAGCTAAATTATTTCTCCTTTCCAATTGATTCTTTAGATGGAATGTCATCTTGACAGATCTCTTTTGATCGAGGTGTCTAATTGAATTGAGTTCTCATTGCTATTGAATTTGTGACCCCAGACTGCTGTGAAATAAATGCAATTTGGAGAATTATTTCCAAACAACAACTGCTACTCCTCTGGCAACTTACTATTGCTTCCAGTTTTTGAAATTGTGGGTGAACCACCTACTGACTAAGCTATTAAAACTAAGGTGTTTGTTTGAATGCAAGGGTAATGTTTCTATAAATTCAAAAGCAAGAAATACCACAAAAGCCTGAGGAAGGCCATGCCATTAGGAGCGGGGGACACCCTGGAGGCTGCTGCCTGAGCACAGCTGGTCGGACGCCCCGATCCTGACCTAGTTAGCAGGCTGTGGCCCTGGGCAGTCTAAGTGGGGCTAATTAGAGTGTGTGGGGGGGTGGGGGGGTGGGAGACTCATCTAATGGAGCTCCTTCAGAGGTGGCGAATTTGTTTGCATGAGGATTTTTCACTGGACCCAAACTCCAGACTTAGTTTGCCACAATGTTCACCAATAAGACCAAACTTTCTGAAGACCTGACGGAGTTTTAGGTGCTTTCAGAAACACAGCACATGTACTTTCTAAAGTGGGTTTCCTTTCTCTTAACCACTTCAGCTACTTCTTAGCCGTGTATGCTCTAAGCAGGGATGCCTGGAACCGGGAAAGCCCAAGATGAACCATCGCCCATAGTTTTGCCAACGCTGCTGTGGAGTCGGTGGCAATGTAATGCCAATTGGATAATCCCTGAGGCTCAGATACATTGCAGAGCGGCCCAGCGTCTTGAGATCAGAGGGCAGAGCCGGAATAGGAAAGCACTCTGACTCCACAGCCCAGAGTTTAACCACCACACTGTGTACGTGATTTCCAAAGACAGAGGGTTGAGGATTCATAAAACATACTGACCTTCATAATGCAAAGTCAGGAGACTGACTTTGCTTTAGGAAGACATTAATAACCTATTTAATAACCTAGAAGTTCTTAAAGATAACCTAGAGTTGTTTATTTTCTTCAGTGGGTACTTGGGTCACACTGAATTTATAAATCCTCGCCCCAGCTCTTTCTTGCAATATAAGCTTGGATGAGCTATCACATGGTTCTAAGACTTGTTTTTATATCTGCATAATGAGAAGATCATGATTATTTTGAGAATTAAATGAGCGAATGTATATAAAAGCAGGGAGTATGCCTGGTCCACGGCCAATGCTCAATAAATGGGAAGCATAATTTGATTAATGATGCATGCCTTAGCATTCACGAGCATCAGCAACTCAAACATACACGTTCCTGAAACTACAAGAAACATTTAAGAATGTGAGCATGAAGCCCCTGCATGTCGTAAAGGTTTCTTGAAATGGAGCCTGAAACGTGACCTTCAGAGACCAGGACTCTCTTCTCCTGTCTTCTTCTCGCTGCCTTCCAGACTCTCTCCCCTTCTGCCCCCCCCCCTCCCACCACAAGGCACCTTTCATCAGTGGATTAGTCCACGGCCAAAATGTGACTCATGGTAGGAATAAAAAGGAATATTCCATCTGTGTAGGCAGTGCAGCCCCGCGGGGCAGATTCTCATTAGAATGCTTTACACTAATATCAATCAGTATTAAAAATGTATGTGCTACTCAATTTTTGAAACATCTTAAATAAATCTTTAAATAAAGCTATTTTGTTTCATCTTCAGGGCTCTGTGAACAGCCAGCCCTCAGGGGCCTTCATTTCCCCAAGTACAGCCCCTAAGTGTTTTCTACAAAAGCCTGACTCTGTGCTTGGCTTTCTGGGGGGTCTCTGTGCCCATGGAGTCAGGCCTTCGGGGTGATGTTACTTCTCTGTTTGGTGGCAGCGTGGTATCAGGGAAAAGAAATATGATTCCATTAGACTCGTTTACCATCTGGAATTGCTTCCCAGGGGGCAGCAGGTTAACCCAGGCGGAGGATGGCGACCTCCATCCAGTGTAACCTGCCTAGTAACTCAGAGATGGACATGAGGCCCTGACGCTATCCAAAATAAAAATTAGAAGTTAAAAAAGAAATTAACCCTCTTCCAAGAAACACAAGGCTACACAAGCAAACACATGTACACACACATACTCCTTAAAGCCAGAAGCCCAACACTTGGGTTTCCCGTGCCACTAATGAACTGTTTAACTGCATTATTGTAACGTTTAAAAATGTACATACACTCTAAGTTTCATTCCGGCTCTAAAAGTCTGTGCTTATAAGCCCCTCTGGCCAGGTTTTCCCGTCAGACGTCTAGACGTCTTGGTAAGAGCTCTGGTGTTCGTTCGGGGCCTGTAGCCGAGGGTGTCTCGGCCGACAGAGCGTGAGCTCTGCACCTTGTTTGACCACAGTCCCATCCAAGCTCACCAGCCAGAGTGTTTCTCCTACTACAAACGCAGAGACAGATGCTACTTGTTTTGAAAGACTTAACTAATCAATTTATATGTACAATAAAATTGCATCTAACTGTGCATATTTGTATTGCTAAATGAAGAGAGAGAGTCTCAGAGCAGAAACCATTTGGACGCCCGGACATTGCATTTGGGCATCGCAGCCATAAATGCTCAGCTTCAGAGTGTAAAAGACTTGGTGCCCAAGGCCCGCGGTGGGGGCCAGTGGGAGGGACCTACACCCCATAGCCTCCCTGTTGCACGAGTCAAGGCTTTCCGAGCCCTGTCAACGCCAGTTAGAATATCACTCTGGTGTCGCCACTCCGTCGCTCTCGTTTGAAAGGGCAAAGGCTCCTCGGAGACAGAAATGTCAGGGAAGGACACCTGCAGCACGCGAGGCAGAGCTGCAGGCAGGCAGGGGCACCTGGACCTGCAACCTTGTGCTGCCCGGTGTGAAGTCACGAGCAGGGAGGTGCGTGCGAGGGGCACCGCTTTGCAGACCTCACAGGCGCGTGCTCTTTCCTGAGAGCCGGTCTGATAGACCGCTCCTGATTCCAGACGTCACCCCGGACCTCCCGCGCGGAGTGTCACAGAAACCTCATGTAGGTCACAACTCTTTTATGTATTCTTCAGGTCCAAAATTAGAAATGAAGTTCAGATTTAGTTAAAAACCTAGAGAGAGACTTTTTTTTTTTTTAAGGATTTATTTTTAGAGAGAGGGGACAGGGAAGAGAAAGAGGGAAGAAACATCAATGGGACAGAGAAACATCAATCGGTTGCCTCTCGTCAGCGCCCCGACCGGGCACCGAACCTGCTGCTCCCCAGGCATGTGCCCTGACCTGGAATCAAACTGGCAACTTTCCGCTTTGCGGGACGACACCCAAGCAATGGAGCCACGCCGGTCAGGGCAGGGGGAGGCGTTGCTCATGAATGAAACGCATCGGGCAGGCCTCAGGCTGCTGGGGGCATGCCTGCAACCCCACGAGATGTGAAAGGGCGACTTGCCAGCTTTCCATTGTTGCTGACCACGCCATGTGCCCACAGACTGCGCAGGAAGCGCCCCCTGCTGACCGCTGTGTCGGATTTCAACCCCTGGGGGAGGTGGGAGGGGGTACCCACACCAAGGGAATTGCTTCTCGGGGCATTTCTTTCAACTCTCAGCCCGTCACTTCGGTGTTGACCATTGTCACTGGGAGCAGGGAATCTTTGAGGCCCCCCAAATGCCAAGAAAATGGCAGCTAGTGGGCAGGGCCATTGCCAGTCTTCCCTCGTTAATAGATGCAGCGGACGTGGCATTTCTGACAATATTGCTTCTGCCTCGCTTGCCATTTACTGTTAAGAGGCTTCCAGAGTCTACTGCATTTAAAGAGTAATGACTGTTTTCAGGGTAAATGCTCTGTTAAATAACCCTGGATTATTGTGTCGTGTTATTACATTTATAAAATGGCATTTCAAAAAATAATAATTGTTTTAGAGTTAATTGATGTTTTTAACCATCACTGTGTGGAAAATTTTTTATTCAGCCGACAGGGAGTGAGGGAGGGAGAAAGAGGTTTCCATCGAGAGAGTGGGTACTGAAAATAGAAATCACTCCTGCCTGTGCAATCCTGGCAGAGAAGGCCCTCCTCCTCCAGCGCTGCCTTCAATGAGCTCTTTTCACTGCAATTAAAGCAGCTGCAGGACAAAGGTAAGTCTCAGCCGCGTGCCCAGCGCAGTCTGCGGGCGCCTGGTTGGCACCGGTCCAAGGGGGCAGTGGCGGCCTTGGCACAGACTCCATGGTCCCCAGGCCCCCGCATGGGCAAGCGGGGCCCCTGAGCAGCCTGAAGCAATGGCAGGGACCTGGATCTCTGCAGAGCAGAGGCTTTTCAGATGTGAAGTTAATTACACGGGCGAGAGTCTCAGAATTTCACATGGCAAGATGCAGACTGTAGTGTGGGAAGATCACAGAATAAAACTCGGAAATGTCAAAATCTCCACATCGGGAGGGGACCACAAGTGAGGAGCCCTGAGCACATCCACGATGTGTGTGGGGGGTCGGGGGGTGCACCACTACCTTCTTCTTCATCAAAATTCTTCCATCACTAGCTCCTCAAGCACACAAGGGACTAATTCTTACTATGTGAGTGAAAGATCATCTCACCATATGATTTCCTCTTACAAGCATTTCTATAAAGTAGGTGTGGATATTATCATAATGATAGATTTAAATATAAATATAGGTATACACAGAGAACATAAAGTATATTTTCACTATGACGGACCTTAATGGAGAACCAACACCTTTATATTTGCTGTTTCCACTATATATTCTATTACCCTGTATCTCCATTAGCCTTCAGGACTATTGTAACTGCACGCTAGTAGCTAGATAATGGTAGCAAAAGAACAACAACAACCAAAAAAAAAACAAAAAACAAAAAACGGGCTAAATTGGAGAGAAATAGAAGGATGTTGGACTGTAGAGGAGAAAAAGAATCATAGAGATCATCTAATGCAATCCCCTTATTTTAAAGATGAGATTAAAACCAATAATGCTAACCAACTATGATTATACTCGTACATCTGGATAGTAACCCTCCAATACGGACTCACATCTTTGACTTCAGAAATCCTACTGTTCTCCCTGATACTATTCGACCACTTCTTACATAAGTCTGTGTGCGAACAGGATCATCACTTCTACCCTCATTTCCAACCACCAACAACGATGATGAGCAGGATCGACCTTGGTGAAAAATTACAAGGAAATTTTGACTCCTCAACAGCTGTGAATGAGTCATTTCAACAATAAGTGTGCATGCCAGTCTCGTGGGTTGCCAAACGACCAGGAGACGAGGCACCGATTCTATGAAGCCAGAATGACCCCACAAATAATCATTCCGTGTGCATGGAGAGGTTCAGAAGAAGAAAGCCAAATTTCATGAACTCCTTATCATAGGACAGTTAGCAAAATAGCCTTACTTTTCACACGTTCATGAAGACATCCCAAGGAGAGTTTTCCCCAAAGTTTCGATATAAGAGTAAGCAGATCGGCATGATAGGCAAAGGAAGTCAAACCCAGAGAGTGATGTGCGTCTCCTGGCAACAAAGACACCAGGTCCACCTACCGACCGAGAGCCCTGGAGCGGGACGCCCGGCAGGGGAACCCTTCACTCGGGTCTCTCCTCCACAGGCTCTGTAACCACAAAGGGGCCGAAATACAGCTTAAAGACTCTCTGCCAAACGTCTTTCCCTTTCTCTCCTTAATGTCTAAAAGTGAGAGTGTTCGCAGTCTTCTGTTTATTTAAATACAAAGCATTTGTATTACGACTGTATTTGTTAAGAAGGTAAATAGTCTTCCCTTTTCACCACAGAGGACCTTACATTCAGAAGGTACAGAGCTAACGGCATCTGGTGAATGAATCTTCCTTTGTCCTCTTCAGGACAGAGTAAATGGAGGAGGTAGAACTTAACCAGCTTCAAAAATTGGAGCCAATTGAAACACGCCAGTTAGATACTGTACATTAGGCTCTGAGGACCGTTAGAAAATTTGGAATCCTCACCCATAGAAAGGCATGCGGTAACATGGAATCTTTTTTCAAATATAGAAGAAATGAAGTCCCCCAAAGCAATAATAAAAAGAAGGAATAACAAATAAATGGCAAGGCTGCAGGGATCTCAGCTGTAACATTAAAATTCTGACCATATCCTTCATAAAGCTAGAAATTACAATGGTAAAATATCATAAGGAAAATGTTTACATAATATAGGAAGCTATGAACTCAGCAGGTGAGCGAGACAGTTTTGAATAATGATGAAATAGTTATATTTGGACGAATGTTCATAAGTTACCAGGATGTGGAGAACTCTGTCCCCCTCTTGATTTGGGGATCACTGAAGCACAATTAGTAATTAACCTCATTTTCAATACCATTGTCCGTATAGTTTTAATAAGTCACCCAAATCTTTGGAAATCAGTCATTAAGATACTTATAAAATTTTTTAAATTTTAAAACGTCATTTCAAAGATATTGGACTGGCAAGATTAGTATTTTCAGGTACTGCCAAGAAGAAAAAACAAAGCAAAACTATTTCATCACTCTTTACAAGACCAGTGCTCTAACCGCTGAGCTATAGAGCCTCATCACTCTTTAAATACTGTGTTTGGTTCATCCACGATTCAGTGAAGCCAATATTTCTTCATCATAATGTTATCCAGGATGTTAATTTGTCTCCGCAATCTCCTTTCCGTCCTCTCTATTTATTTTAATAACTTCAATTGTGTATATCACTCCTAAAGGTGAAATACAGGAAGAAATTTCAGGACACAGTGAGGGAGACGGAGAGAAGAAAAGTCGAGAGGAGAAGAGGTTCTATTGAACTGTACTATGGATCCCCATCAGAGCCCGTGTCAGACCAGTGGCTGGCCACAGGAGCGGTAAATCCAATCTCGGGCATAATCCCTAAGACAGCCTTCAAAACTGTCACCTTCTACTTCCGCACACAAGCCAGTTCATCAAATTCAGGCCTTTCTCTCTTGCGTCAACTAACCAGAGATGTTTGCTTTTGTTCTTGACACTCAAATTGGCCCACCTCACCCCGCTGCCCATCTCCTGTTGCCAGAAGGATCTGTGAATGACATCATGACATCACCTATAACCTTTCAGTGACTCCCCACAGGATGAAACCCACGCCACAGCTTTCTAGGGCCTTCTGGAAACAAATGAGCAAATTAGCAAGCAATGATTCACTATATACCAAAAATATGTCAGAGACGGTTTGACGCTTTCTTATTTATTATCTCAACAAATCCTTACAATAATCCTTTAGAAGAGGTATTGATGCAGTTAGAGTTGCCTAAAGATATAATTTAGAAAATGTTATATATGTAATTTGGAAAATATTTTACCTATTACCATGATCTTTTTTTTATTTCTTCTTTTATTATTTAAAAGCAAAACATAAGTTGCAAGTTGTCACAGCCACATTGATTGAAATTGAGACATGGCAACATCATGAGATTTTATGTACTTGTGTTAGCAAAAGTAACTTAAAATCAATGACTGAGAGAGAAATTATTCAGGAAAATCTTAATGACTTATTATAGTAAAAACACTTAAAAGAACGCATCCATTAATGGAGGACAATTACTGGAAAGTGAATTTATTATTCAGGAAATCAATTAACTAGTATTTAATTACTTAAAATTATGATCCCTTCATAAACATTGGTACTCTTTGCTTATAAATATCACTTCTGATTATGGTTCATCAGGAAACAAAATGACTAAGTTATGTCATTGAAAGTAATTTGATTCACTTCACATTTCCATTTTCTGTCTTTCTCTGTGAATTACTGCTGCAAAGAGCCGAAAGAGCCAAAGATGAGGTGAGATTATGAGATTCCCCCCCCTCATTTTACAAGGTAGATTTTCCAGGCTCAGTATGATCCAGTGGGCTGGCCAAGGCTGCAGAGCAAATTGCAGTGGGCCCTGGGGTCAGTGAACCGAACTTGGGCTCGATTCTTGGAGAGCGAAAACACAGATGACTTGCCGAGACTAGTTGTCTCACAAAGCAGGACTTATTTGCAGCAAATAAGGAGCCTGTGGGGAATCATTTCCAAAGTCATGGTTCCCCAAACTCGGGAGCCTCTGTGCTTTTACCAAATGAACTTGTATTCACAGTGGAATTTTTTGTCACCGTATGCAGGAGGTGGTGGCAGGCTGGCACATGCACAGTAGCAGGTCATGCTTCTTCACACGTTGCATGTTCCGAAAATGGCATCCAAATTCCTCCCCGAGAAGGAGATTTCACTGTTATAATGAGCTCTTGGTCACCTTAAGTTCATAACGGGTGTCATAACCAGTTTGAGCTGGTTCTTTCCTGGCTTCCTTCAGTGGCCTCTGCGAGTGCTTATCCGGAGGCCCTACCTACTCCCTGGAAAACATGCCAAGGGGACATTCTGTTACTTTCTCAAACCAAGCCGCAGTGTCCCGGGGACGGAATCCCCAGGTCCTGGTTTCCCCAGGTCCTAGTTTCCCCAGGCCCTGGCTCCCCGGAAGTCCTTTCTCTGCCCACGGCTCCCTCATGGCTCAGAGGAACCAAAGGTGTGCACTGCCTGCCTTTTTCTGTTCTGGAGACGGGAAAAATCCATGACTGCTTTGGAAAAGCATGGGACCTAAGTCACTCTCTAAGCCACTCAGGAGTGGGTAAGTCACGTGGCTAACCTCTCCCTCCCCGTCCACCCCCCAGCCCCGCCTCTTCTTCATTTCACTAGGTATCCTTTTGACTCATTTTCCGGTGTTTTCTGCCTTGCTATTGGCATAACATCCTATCAGTGCAGTTAATTACATCCACTTGGAGTGTGAAGGACAACTTGATTGTCTCAAAGAGCCAGGGGCCATATAATCCATCTCACTGCACTCACAGAGCAAGTTCCCAATCACCTCTGCTGCAAAGAGGCGCGAGGGGCAACCCTGGGCAACATGCTGGCCCCTGGGCCCCTGGGCTCTATGCCGGGCTCTTCAGTATCTCCACAAGGCCACTGTCCTCCCGGCTGTAAGAAAGCATCCTTTTATCAACTCTGAAGTTGGTAACACTCCATGTTTGCACGTCTGATTGCACATTCTCATTATTTTTGCAACTCTTCTGAAAAAAAAAAACAATAAATAATACGGTTGTTTATCTTCCTAGGTAATGTGGTTAATCCATTGTGACCGTAAGCTTCCTGTTCCAGTGCAACGTTCATGTAATTGTTTAAATTTACCCAATGCTGTGCAATTTCTTCCTTCTGTGTGTGGAAGAATGAACAGAAATTGAATTGACTTAGTTACTACTGTGGACTCAATGTCTTTATCCCTTTGTCCTTTGAATGGAGAGCAGGCTGAGAAACCAAAAGGCCCCACAAAGCGGGGGGGTTGCTGCTGTTCTGGAAGGCAGGCTCCCTGCCCAGCCTCAGACCCATGGAGGCTGCCCGCCAGGTTTTGGCTCACTCAGCCTCCTTCGAGACCAGGACCCCCAACGGTGTGTGGTGTGGACAGCGACTCCTGTGCAAACTCAGGGAAGGCCCTGAGTTGTGACCAAAGTGGGCAAAGGGGCTGGGGGTCCTCTTGGAAGCACAACAACCCCCAGAGGCGCAGGCTAAGCAGAGCGGCCATGGAGACTATACATGAGCACCTGGCACAAGGTCTGGGTGACCCCTGGAGACGCTCTGCTGCCATTTGAGCTTCAGAAACAGTGAGGCTTCCGCCCCAGCTACCCACTCGTCCTCATGAGACAGACACTGTACGTGAAGGGCCTGGTGGTGTCACCCTCTGGGCTTGGACAGCCGTGTGATCTTGTATCCTCTTTGTGCTTGATTTCTCCTTATGTTACACTCATTTTCCTTCCTTGAAAAGACAGTTTTAAATGACATCAATTCAATACATCTGAGAGACTCACATTGAAAAGGAGTCCACAGAGCCCGTGGGCTCGCCTTGCCCTCCCCGCTCGTCCTCGGTGCCTCCACGGACGGCCTGCACCTGCCTGTTGGCAAACGTCACCCGTGTTACTTGTACGCACACGTATCCACTCTATGAACATGTGATGTGTGTTGCTATGCAATCTGCTCTTTGTCCTCCCAGTGAGACACGCACCTTCCTGACGTCTGACGAGCTGCCACACCCCGTCCTTTGCGACAGCTGCGGCGCACGACAGAGAAAGGCTGGCGAGGCGTCCAGTTATGTAGCCCTGGAGACTGTGTCCATGTTTTCGCCCAGCCTCCATTCGGCCAGGGGTCGGTCACCTGGAGTAGCTCCGGGAGACTTTTCTAGAAGCACCCTCTGGCTTTTATATTAATAGATACCACAGATGGCTTTTTTTCCCAAAAGATTCACAAATCTATATTCTCACCGAAAATGTTAAAGAAGTCCTTTTTCCTTGAGACTTCACTGACACAAGCTGATTTGTTGTTTTTTTTTTTAAAGATTTTATTTACTTATTTTTAGACAGAAAGGAAGGGAGGGAGA
The DNA here is from genome assembly GCA_004026765.1 of Micronycteris hirsuta. Taxonomy (NCBI): domain Eukaryota; kingdom Metazoa; phylum Chordata; class Mammalia; order Chiroptera; family Phyllostomidae; genus Micronycteris; species Micronycteris hirsuta. The sequence continues at coordinate 17,958 of PVJI01002279.1, read as the reverse complement.
AAGAGAGGGAGAGAAACATCAATGTGTGGTTGCCTCTCACATGGCCGCCACTGGGGACCTGGCCTGCAACCCAGGCATGTGCCCTGACTGGGAATCGAAGCGGCGACCCCTTGGTTTGCAGCCCAAGCTCAATCCACTGAGCTACACCAGCCAGGACTGATTTGATTTTTTTAGTTTTTGGAAGGTACTTTGTATTTTGTGTTTTAATGTGTGTTTTCCTGACTACCCATGAGGTTCAGAATCCTCTCACACACACAGATGCACTGTTTTATTTCAAGGAGTTGCTGATTCATACCACTGACCACTGTCTGTTTTCCATTGTGTTATCTTTGTTGTTGGCGATCCGTACTTATTCTTTATATAATCTAGATATTAATGTTACAAATATTGCTAATCCTTCTTCCCAGTCTACCACTTGCCTCATAACTGCTTATGTTATCTTTTTCGTTTTAGATTGTTTGTATTTAACAAGGCTAGTCTATCAATATATCAATCCTTCCTTCATTGATCTGGGTTTCTTGTTCCATTACTGCCAAGTAACGTTCCTCACTGCCAAGATCATGTGCGCATGTGTGTGGAAAATTCTTTAGTTTCCTGATGTCGTCAGAGCTTTTATCTTTTTATTAATGCTCAGCTCTCTGATCCATTTGTTTTTTATTATAGTATGGGGTATAGTCTTACCAACTTGCAATTTATGATAGCATATTAGTTTGTATCTTCCTAAGACTCTTTATACTACCTTTTGTAAAAGGATACTATAAATAGGCAATTAAAATCACCTTTACAATGTCATCACTACCAAGAGAGACAGACTCTTAACAAGGGTTCGAGCTCACAACCGCTTCAAGGACCCTTTTCTCTGTGTCTCTGGGGTCCCCTGGCTACACAAGTCCACATGGAACCTGAAAGCCAGAGCCACGTGGGACACTTCTACTGTCCCAGCACTGGTGTTTTGGGCGTCACAGACCTCATTCATGACTTCCCATACATATTGCCAAGACGGGGAGAGGAAAATAAAATTCACCGTCTCTAAACTTGAACTAATCTAACTCAAAACTAATTTATTCTAAATATCAATCTAAGCAAAACTAATATTAATCTAACTATCCGAGACAAGAAACCACACCAAAAAAGCAGAAAGATGAGCTATGAGGAGGTGAAAAGGTGTTCAAAGTAAGGGGTGCAACTAGGATTTCAGGTGCGCTTGGTGGCGGAGAAGGGAGACAGGGATAAGTAGCGAGAACGCCGTGGGCAGCTGTCCAGGCCTGGGTGGGGCGTGCGAGTGGAGAAAACAGAAAGGGGAGAGTGAGGCTCGCTTCTACCCACCTCTGCCCTTAATGTAGGGGTTTCAAGAGGTCATCATGGCGGGCAGGGTAAGGCGGTTAGTAAAGCGGATGAGGCTAGTTCCTTCCAGTAAGTGGGGAGTCAAACTCCATCTAAAGCAGCATTATTCTTCTCATCCATATTTCATTGTAAAACGCAATGTGAGCTTCACATCAGGCCCAGAGGTGGTTTTGCTGACCCCAGACTCTGGAGATTAGCCCCCCGGCGCACAGAGAATATACCCACCCCACCCAGTAATCAGCTCTGAGCTGCTGTAACTAATCCATCACCTGTGTGACCAGCAAGCCTGGCTTCTGAGCATCGATGTGAAGTTAATTAGACAAATAGCGCACGCCGACGTCCAATGGATTATTAAGACACCATAAAGAGGATTCAACATCACAGCATGTCCTGGAAAGGCTAGATGATACCTTGAGTGCGCCTGCTCACCCTCGCAGACTGTGGAGTCATCAACCCACAATTAGCATTCGATAGCAGCTATGGCCTATTTTTATCGCTGCTGACTTAATGAGACAGTTATTGTTCTCTCTGTTAATATCTATCGATTAAAGTTTAAGGCTGGGCATCAGACGTATTTGTGCTCAGTTAACTGTAGGGTAGTTGGCATCTTTCCCTGTTGAGCCTGCCTCACTCTTTCTTACTCAGGCTGGAAAGGGGTGTCTTTCTGGGTCCCGAAGGAGACATGGGCTGAGAGAGCCTTACAACGGAGGGAGTAGGGAGCGAGGTGCTGCCTCCCGGGACTCTGGGAAAGAAGAAAATCATCCAGCAGTGTTTTCAGGTACCTGATTTCCTCTAAAGAAATTCTCGGTCTGGAAGCTGGAGACTGTTGGGTTGCTGTGGCACCTGGAGCGGGCTCAGCCGTCATCCCCGGAGTCGGAAGGAGAGCCTGCCTCTGTGCCCAGGGATGAATCTGAGGCTTTCCCATGCGGTAGAGCAAGGGCACACTCGGCTGTCTCCGCCGCTCTGGGCAAGGGTCTGTGGTGGCGGCGGCAGTGCTAGTGCCGTCCTATGGCCTGCTCCTGTCCCTCCATGCTGCTGACCTCTACTCTGGGTGGACCGTGGGAGACTTTAGAGCCTCGAGTTCTTTATTTCTAAAGTAAACCTTTAATCTTAGTACGCCATGATTTGAATCCCTTTTATTGTGGTTTTTTTTTTTTAAGATTTTATTTATTTTTGGAGAGAGGGAGAAAGAGAGAGAAGTAGTTATCAGTTGTCTCTTGTACCTGCCCCGACCGGGGACTGAACCTGCAACCCGGGCATGTGTCCTGACTGGGAATCCAAGCAGTGACCTTTCGCTCTGCGGGTTGACACCCAACCAACAAACAGAGCCACACCAGTGGGACAGTCTGCCCTGATTTCTGCGCCACGCTTCTCTGCGTCCACCGCCGTCCCTACATGGAGGGGACATTTTTGTGGTCATGGTTTCCATGTTTTCCTGTGTTGTGAAAGTTAGTCTTATGTCACTGGTTGAAAAATAATCTGGCAATAAGGTAAAAGATTACAATATAATCTTTAATTTGCTGATTTAATTAAGCAAATCAAATTTTCTTTTACCTTTCTTATAAAGCTATGTTAACATTTCTTTTTTAAACTGGTTCGCACCATGTTTTTAGTATTATGTTTAATGAGGTAAACATTCCAAAAATAAAGCGCATAAAGGACACTGATCTCAAAACCACTCAATGATCTTTTAACCTTTACTCTCATGTAACAACACGCAGGTCGAAACACGGAGCACGCGAACGGTGCTCCGAGTCTGCCTCGTGCCAACACTCAGCATCAACCCTCAGAACCCTCCCCTCACCGCCTGGTCACTGCATCATTGATTTGTTTGGCCTGTTCCAGAGTTTCATAAGCTTGGAGTCCTACCGTGTGCGTGTTTGAGGTCTGAAAAACTTTAGGAATATAAAAATGAGCCTATCAAAGTCACGGGCCTTTGATTTTTATAAATCAGTTAACTCCACTTTACATCTCCAATAAGCAAATCCTGCTTTTTGACATGTTTAGCTGAAGTTCTGGGTCTTTTTTAAGTTCCTAAGAACCTACACAGTCTTTATTATGACTCCACAATCACCTCCCAACTTGCAAGTAGATTGATGTGAAGACATTTCGACTCTAAAGACTAAAGACATATTTATTGCACATCCTCCCTCTCAACTTAGACATGCCAACAAAGTGTGAAAGGTTCTAAGAAAAGTCAGTTTTGTCGATCTGATTAAATAGGAAAGTTGGGGGAAGGAAGGATGACAATGACATCTTGACTGAACTGGTGTCTTGTTTTTGGACGTTTTGCGTACAGCTCAATTCTCTGCCGGAGGGGGGAAAAAAAAATCAAGCGGGATTAGTGTGAAGAGGTAACTGCAGACTTTGTAAGATGCACAATAGACAGAATTAAGTATAGTGAGGCTGGCCGAAGTAAGGCCTGCTTGAGTGTGGTTAGTAGGATAGTAATAGTATGGGTGTAATAGTTTATAGTTTTAATTTGAACATTTCATCTAAAAATGTTATTCAGTGTCTTTGAGTGTGATGCTGTTATGTTACAGAATTACACATTATGATTTTGTAATAAAAAGGGGCATTATTTGTGCTGGACCCTGTACATAAGCACTGGCGATTTTCACTACATCTGCATCAATGTAGTGGCAATGAGAGAAGCCCGTCAAAGCCAAAAGCAGGCGATGTCCAGTACTCAGGAAGGTAGCCATCTCAACCTTAACTCTTGAACTTGGATGTAATGGCAAGGCTTAGGTCCTTGACAGAGACCAGAAAGAGAAAAGACGAGCCTCGGTTTTTGAAGGATTAATTGACTAGGCGGGCTCTCAGGACAGAGACCAACAAGAGAAGGGCACGTCGTGAGACAGCGGTTCTCAAAGTGTGTGACAAGCAGTGCTAGTGTCACCAGGAGACCTGTAAGACATTCTCCTCCCCAGGCCCTGTGAATCAGAAACGCTCAGCTAAGGGCCAGAAATCAGCTCTCACAAGCCCTCTGGATGATTCCAGTGCTGGCTAAAGTTTGGGAATGTGTGAGCCCACAAAGTGGTGGGAATAGGGTGCTAGGCTGAGCCTGCTCATCAGGAGTCAGGGAGCTGTGTCAGAGCTGGGCTGCAATCATGAAAAGCTGTGCTAAGTCCCAGGGCAACAGGCTTCTGCAAACTCAGTCTGTGCAGTGAAAGGGCTGGTCCCAGGCATGAAGACGCTCACTGCTCAGGCAAAGCCACGGAATCAAGGGGAGCCTGGCAACAGCATGCACCTTGTCAGAGGACACAGAGGCTCACCCTAACACTTCTGGGGTTGCTTGCGTCTATCTTCCTGTACCCCAACATTATGAACTTTTGAAAGGTGGAGCCCATGCCTGTTCATCTCCACCCACAGTGCTAACAAAATGCTTGAACCACAAGAGGGACTCAAAGAGTGTTAGTGGAATGGATGAGAGAGGGAGGGAGTGGGTGAAAGACTGGATAAACAAAGGAGAAGTTAAAAGCAGAGCAAATGTATCATATAAATCCATGCATATGGCCCTGGCCAGGTGGCTCAGTTAGTTGCAGCGTCATCCCGTACACCAAAAGGTTGTGGGTTCGATCCCCAGTCAGGACACACACCTAGTTTGCGGGTTTGGTTCCCTGTTGGGATGCGCACAACAGGTAGCTGATCAATGTTTCTCTCTCACATCTCTCTCTCTCTCTGTCTCTCTGTGTCTCTCTCTCTCTCTCTTCCTCTCTCTCCCAAATCAATAAACATATCGGGTAAGGATTTAAAAAAAAAAAAGCCATGCATATGAAATGTCCAGAATGGGCAAGTTCATTGAGACAGAATGCACACTGGCAGTTGCCAGGGGCAAGGCGAAAATAGAAAACGACTGCTAATGGACACAAGGTTTCTTTGCAGGGAATGAAATGTTCTGGAATTAGACAGTGGCAATGGTTGCACAACCTTGTGAATATGCTGAAAACTACTGAATTGTACATTTTTAAAGGGTGAAGTTTATGGCATGTGAATTATATCTCAATAAAAATAATTACCTTTTTTTAAAAAAGCTGAATGTGTGAATATCAAGCAAGGCACTTTGAAATAAACATATAAAAACCAAAAGCTATTCTGGGAAGACATCATCGGGAGCCTCACACAGTGGAACTTATCAAGACCAAATAAGACTGCAGCAGTCCGATTGCCTCCCCCCACTCCTCACGCAGGTTTACTGTACCGATACATCAATGGCAACCAGACTCCAAGGGGGTTTGTAGCAAGCTGAGCCAGATGCCTTATTGTTTCTAAGTTAATGTTTTCAAAGATGGTTTTGCTACTAGCAGCATAGGAAAGAGCATAAGACCAAAGTCAGTAGCAGGAGTAGGTTCTAAGCTCACTCGGGCTCCTTATCTGTAAACTGAAGAAGCAGTAACTGTCAAACCTCTCGCCCAAGAGTTTTGTGAGGATTAATGGGTGTAACTCCTGGGAAAATGCTTTGTTAATTCTAAAATATAAGAAACTAAAGTTGGTGGTGGTGGCTGGAGAAAAAGCCTGAAACCAGTGTCTCCCGAGAAAGCAGGAGCGCTCTTGCTCAGCTCTCTGGGATCTCGGGTCGGTAAAACATGAAGAAGAGGGTCTCTCCAGGGCCAGTTCCAGTCCCCCCAAAATGAGCTGTGCAAATAGGGTCCCGAGGGCAGCAGGCAGCCAGTGCCCAGGGCCGGAGAGCTGCAGCCAGCTTCCTGGGCCTTTCTGAGATACGAGCTCCTTTTATGAACCCTCCTTGTTATTACCACCTATTTCTTTTTATGCTACTCCCAAAATACCACATTAATCTTTTGCACTCCCTGGAGGCAAAACACAGGTAATTGGATTTATCTGGCTTTAGAATTTGTTAGGTTCCGTTACAAAATAAATAAATAACTGACCTCGAAAGAGAGGCGAGCCTTCCCCGGCCCGCACCATCCTGCCGCGCGGCCGCGGCCTGCACCCGCCGGAGCCTGGCACAGCCCGGCCTCATTAATCTCGGCTATCTCCTCCCTGCACCTTTCCCTCCTGTCTCCCAGCGAGTCCTTGGTTCACTGAGGCCTGATTTAAGAAGTTTTACTACTCTGACCCATTCAGCTGCAGAAGCTGCTCACGGTGCATTATTTCCCCTGAGGTTTTCTTCTCACTACGACTTGGTTGTCTCTCTGCACCACCATGTTCTCTCTCCCATCTCCTGCTACCGTGGCTGCTTTCCTTCCTGATTTCAGTGTGCAGGGTGGGTTAAAACTTCAGCAGATCTCCCTGTTTCTCCTCCCCATTTCTTTTCAGCTTTTCTGCTGTCAATGTGTACCATCGATGCAGAAATCATGGATGACCGCATCAAGGGAGCCACCCTCCATGTTTTTTCTTTTTATCCCAGTTGGACTACCTCAGAGAGTGAATTAGACACCTTTTTCAGGTTAGTCCTTCAACCCATATGTGCTAAATTCTGTGGAAAGCACCTACTGGGAGAGGTGCTCAGGCTTACCCCTACTGTCCTCTGATAAATCTGACCCCCTCCACCTCCACCACCCTTCCATCCAGATCAGCAAACAATGTTTATGTCACCGGGCCTGTGTCTACTGCTTTTGCCAACCCAACAGCAGCTGCCCACCTGCCCCTTGCTGATGGAGACTGCCTCCCGCTATAAGGGCTGAAAGTGCCAGAAACCTACCTTCCCAGCCCACTTTTCTAGCTGGGGCCTAAATACATAAATGCAATGCTGGCCAATGACACCACAAGGCAATCTGCTAGGAGGGAACTTCTGGAAAATATTTTCAAAAGAGAAACCCAGAAGCCATAATGATGACTCTTAGAACTTTGTTCTGTGAGAATGTGATTGCTGGAGCTGCTGCAGCCATGTTGCAACCACAAAAGGCAAGATCTCAGCGCTTTAGTTCATGGAAGCCAACCCCGAATCTGCCTCCCTCTAGCATCCTTACTAAGTGAGATTCTAAATATTTACATCACTTTAATGTTATGTTCCATTACTTGCAGCTGAAAGCATCCTGATACATGATCCCCATGCCCTGCAACCATGACTTAATTGCACTAGAGGGAGACACTCAACCCAAACTGGGACAGTCAGATTTTATTTCTCCAAATTTGGAAATGGGTAGAAAGAAATGCTAGACAATCTGTGGAGACCACCTTGAACTGAGATGAGAAACCATGAACTCGGAGCATGTAGAACAGCATTTCATTCCTTGTGGAAGCGGAAAACTGATAGGGGGAGGGAGAAGAAAGCAGGCATTCAGGGTGAGTAGGGATGAGAGACCATGTGACCCCACAGAGTGGCTGCCTGTAGCTTTTTCTTTCGGAAGCCAAAGTTCTTCATGCCTCCTGAGCTCCATGGTCCTTATTATAACATAGCCTACTTGTTTTTATAAATAGTTGGAATAAGTTTATGTAAGATTTAACAAAACGACCAAGTACATTGCACACGAAAATATAGGTACAGAGAAGAATGAGATATTCCAGCTGACTTCTAGGAACTCCCGTCCCGTAAGTGCTCTGGGGAGACGGACAGACTGTGCTGCAGTCAGCAGGACAGAGGTGATGACAGAGTGAGCACAGGGCCAGTTCACTCCCTCTGCGCGCTACACGGGAAACACCAAGGAGGTCAGATGCAATCTTTCTGAAGAATGGTACACAGAACTAGTTTTGGTTGCCTGTGAGTCATATTCTGGGTCTCAATATTCCTATTTTTGTATTCCTAATTTTGTGGCTTGACAGAAATTTGTAGTCTAAAAAAAAGAAAATCTTCCTGGGTCACCATGATGCCCATTAGGATTGGAAAGCTTGGAGACCTTTGAGATAAAGGAGACCAAAAAAAAATCAGAAAACAGTAACAAAGGAAGTAATATTTGAGAGGGGCCTGCAAGACGAAGAAGACCTGCCATGCATTTAATGAGGCTGGGAAAGAACTTTGCAGGGAGAGAAAGAGTCAACTGCAAATCTCTATCCAAATAAAAGTTGCTTATATTCTTGCTGGCTTTGTTATGATCACAAATATATAGATGTCTGGTTGTACCTAGTCACACAATCGGGAAAGAGACAAGGACAGAGAGACAGATGGAATCTACCTGCCTCTTGTCAAGCAGACTTTGATAACATTCATTGGTGCAGAGCATCTTAGGAGGTACTAGAGACAAATCGAAACCCTATCCCTGCCCTCAAGAAATCAACATCCGGTTGAAGAGTGAAAAAAGAAAGTGTGTGCGTGTGCATGTGTGAGAGAGACAGAGACAGGATAAATAATGAACCAGCATGTTGATTGCCAAACAACAAGCTATACCTGTAAATACTGGCAAATGGGGTGAGTGGCAGGTTGATAGAAACCAGCCTGAGTTACACAAAGCTTCCCATGAGTCCCGGCTCACGAGTCAACTCTCTGAAGACCTTTAAATGTTCTTTGTGAGTCACATCAACTGAAGACAAATTCCCACAATATTTGTTTAAAAAAACTCCTAATCTAGGTTGGTGATTCTTTTCTTTCAACACTTTAAGTATTTTACTTCAGTCTTTTTTTGGTTGGATGGTTTCTGAAAAGAAGTCTGATATCATCTCATATTCATTTCTCTATAAGTAATTTTCCCCTACGTCTGGCCTCCTTCGGGAATTTTTTCTTTGCCTTTGAATTTCTTGTTTGAATATCATATGTTTAGGTGGTTTTTGTTTTTGTTTGTTTTGTGTGATTTGGTTCTCTTTACCTTCCCTGGGTTCCATAAGCTTCCTGGGTTTGTTGTTTGGTGTCTGACATTAACCTTGAGAAATTCTCAGTCAGTGTTTCAAATATTTCTTCTACTCCTCTTTATGACTTTGGATATTCCCATTACATGTATGTTACACCTTTTGTAACTGCTCCACAGTCATTGAATATTCCTTCTGTTTTTTTCTAGTCTTTTTGTTTCATTTCCTTTTTTTTTTTAAATTTTGGGAAGTTTCTATTGACATATCTTACAGCTCACTGATACTTTCCTCTGTGATGTCCAGTCAACTAATAAACCCATCCATCAAAGGTATTCATTTCTGCAACAATTTCTTACAGCATTTTCTTTTATTCTCTATTAGAATTTCCATTTGTCTGTTTACAATACCCATTGGTTCTTTCATGCTGTCCATTTCTTTCCATTAGAGCTCATAGAATGTCCATCAGTTATTTTAACTTCCTGGTTGGATAATTCTAACATATCCAAGTCTGGTTCTGATGCTTGCTGTGCCTCTTAAAGCTGGTGGGTTGGTCTGTTTGTTTTTTGCCATTTGGCTAGAGGGAGCTCTAGTTGGATATTCCCTTTCTGCTACATAAAAACCTGTTGGGTTGGAGTAGGGTATTTCCCTTCCCCTAGTAGTTCAAGCTCTAGTACAAACTGATGCAGCTTAGGTCTGGTAAAAATAGTTTCCATTGAGGGCAGACTTTGGGCCAGGAGAGCAGGAGGCTCTGGGTGTATTTCTCAGCGGTTACCGTCCTCCTGCCAGGCTCCCATTTTCACCCAGACGACCTGCTGTAAAACTCATCACCAGTGTGAGGGTAACCGCTCTGCTACCTGGAGTTAATTCTCAAGTTAACTGACACTCAGTCTCTAGGAGTAAGTCAACTGATTGCCCTTTTAGCGTTCCTAGAAGAACCTAGGTGCAGCAATGGTTTCTCCTTATTGGCTTTCTGTGTCCACCTGCTTCCAGTTTTCAGGGTGGCAGTTGATCCTTTGGACTCAATTCTCTGATGGATCACCAGTTTTCAGCTCCAATGCCACAGCATCAAACAAGTAGTTCCTGACTGTGATAGGGAAGAGAGAGCCAACTGTCTTTCTCGATTCATTCACTTTATTATTCTTCAGAGCACACATCACTGTGTAATGCTATATTCTATTTTAATGAGTTAATGAGTTTATCATGTTCGATATTTGCCTTTCTGCCCTAGAACACAAGCTCTACAATGTCAGAAGCTTGGCCTCTTTAGTTCATGTAACCCCTTGCTCCTACATCACTGCCTAAAAAATAGTACATAACTCATAGCATTCAAGAGATATTTGCTGAATGAATGAATAAATAAATGCATAAATCACTCACGGTCTATGAGAAGATAGATGGATGGACAGTGTGAAAAACACATGGAAGACATCGAATATCATTAATCCTTGTGAAAATGCAAATTAAAAGTTTACAATGGTACACTACTTCTACATTCACTAAAAGACCTAAAATTAAACACTAATAATACTTATGCTGCTAAGAGGTGGGTAGGCGGAGCAAGTGAAGCTCTCACACATCACTGGTGGGAATTTCAGTTGGTATTATAACTTTGGAAAACAGTCTGGCTATTTCATTAAAAGTTAAACTTATACTGTGACTAAACAATTCCATTTTTAGGTATTTAAAAATAAAATAAAAAGAACATTTACTCACAGACTTATAAAAAAATATTAATTGTATGTTTACTCGTAAAATCCCCAAATTAGAAACCATCTTAATGCCAATCAGCTAGGAAATGGAAAGAAATCATTGTATGTAAACCCAATGGAATACTATTGAGCAACTGAAAGTGAATGGACTATAAGGAATGGCATGTATGGATATCAAAAATATTATGCTGAAGGAAAGACATCAGATATAAAATAGTACTATGTGATATAGTATCAGTCTATGTATATGAAATCCTAGCACCCACTAAACTAATCTATGGTGTCAAAAAGAAGATCAATGTCTCCCTACGGCTAGAAGGCTGAGGGAAGGAAAGAAAAGATTAGAGCATAGATCAAAGAAACACCGAACAGAAAATGTAACAGAGAGAACCAGTAAAACCAAGAGTTAGTTGTTTGAAAAAAAATAACAAAATTAACAAGCCTTTAGCCAGACTAGGAAAAAATAAAAGAATCAAATAAAGGACAATTGCAAAAATTTTACAGAAATTAAAAGAATTATAACAGTACTATAAACGATTTTATGACAACAAATTATATGTACTAGATAAAACTAACAGATTCCTAAAAAATGCACACACACCTATAGGACTGAATCATGAAGAAATAGAAAATGTGAATAACTAGTAAGAAAGACAAATACCATATGATCTCACCTATAAGTGGACCTAATCAACAAAACAAACAAGCAAGTAAAATAGAACCGGAGCCATGGAAATTAAGAACATACTGACAGTAACCAGAGGGGAGGTGGGAGGGGATAATGGGGGAGAAAGAAGGAAAGGGTTTTTAGGAATATATATAAAGGACACATGGACAAAGCCAAAGGGGGGTGGGATCGAGGGTGGGAGGTGGGGATGGCTGGGGTGGGTGGAGTGGTGGCGGGAAGAGAACTGTACTTGAACAATAATAAAAAGAAGGAGACTGAATCAGTAATGAAAAAATCTCCTAACAAAGAGAAGTCCGAGACGAGATGGTTATACTGGTGAACTTAACCAAGCATTTAAAGACGTATTAACAACAGTCCTCCTTGAACTCTTCCAAAACATTGATGAGGGGGGAATACTTTCAGACCAATTCTGTGTGGCCAGAATTACCCTGATACCAAAGTCAAAGACACGGCGAGACAGCAAATCCACACACCAGTATCCTCGTGACCACGATGCAAAAATCCCCAACTATTTCTAGCAAACTGAACTCAACGGGATATTAAAACACAACACACCATAATGAAGTGGAATTTATTTCTGGAATGCAAGTATAATTCAACATACAAGTCAATCAATGTAATACACCACATCAGCAGAATAAAGAAAAGCAAATCGCCTAATTGATGCACAAAAAGCATTTGACAAAATTTGCTCCCCTTTTATGATAAAAACCCTCACAAACTAGAAGTACGAGAAAACTACATTGACATAATAAAAGCCATATATGAAATATCCATAGCTAATATCATACTCAATGATAAAAGAACAAATCTTTTCCTCCAACATCAGGAATGGAGCAAGAATGCCTGTTTTCATCACTGCTGTTCGACACAGTACTGGCAGTTCTAGCCAGAGCAATTAGGCAAGAAAAAGCTCTAAAATACATCAAAATTGTAAAGGAAAAAGTAAAAAGAATCCCTTTTTTCAGATGACATAAACTTACATGCAGGAAGTCTTAAAGAGTCCACAAAAACAATTTTCAGAACTAATAAATTGATTCGGCAAAGTTACAGGATAAAAAATTTAACACATAAAAGTTGTGTTTTTATGTATGAACAATACAAAAAGGAAATATATATATTTTATACCTAGTTATAGGTATACTATAGTAATACGTAGTAATAAACTTAACTTTATTGATACTTAGTAATAAATGTTAATGCTTAGTAATAAATTTAACCAAGGAAGTGAAGGATTTGTACACTGAAAATTACACACTGTTGCTGTAAAAAATTAAAGACAATTAATAAACAGACTTCCATTTTTACAGATGGTAAGATTTAATACTGTTAAGATATCAATACTACTTAAAGTGACTTACAGAATCAATACAATCTCTGTCAGCACCCAATGACATTTTTTCTTCAGAAATAAAGTCTACCTTAAAATTCATATGGAATCTCAAGTAATACTGTGTAGCTAAAATAATCTTGAAAAATAACAAAGTTGAAGATCTCACGTGTCCCAATTTCAAAACCAACTACAAAGCTATAGTAATCAGAGCAGTGTGGCACTGATAATAAAGACAGATATATAGACCAATGAAATAGAACAGAGAGTCCAGAAACAAACACTTGCATATATGGTCAATAAATTTCAACTTGATATGAAGGCAATTCAATGGGTAAAGGATAGTCGTCTCAACAAATGGTGGTGAAGAAACCACACACCCACATGACAGTGGATATCCATGAAGCAATAAAAATGAAGATGCCTTTTTACCTTATACCATATACAAAAATTAACTCAAAATAGAACAAAGAACTAAACCTAAGAGCTAAAATTCTTAAAAGAAAACATTAAGGGAATCATTATGACATGAGATTTGGCAGTGACTTCTTGGATAGGGCATCAAAAGCATAAGCTACAAAAGAAAAAAAGACGTAAATTGGACTACCTCGAAATTAAAAGTGTGTGTGCCTCAGTAGAGTAAAAAGACACACAGATGAAAGAAAACATATGTACACCATCTATTTCATAAAGAATCAATATTCAGAATATACAAAGAATTCCTACAACTCAACAACAGAAAAACTAGCAACCTGATTTTAAAACATGCAATTAACCTGAATAGACATTTCCCCAATGAATATGTGTGTATATATATAGCCGATAAGCACATCAACATCACTTGCGGTTAGGAAAATGCAAATGCAAACCACAATACGATACCATTTCATACCCATTAAAATGGCTATTATGAAAAATAGAGAGTGACATCAGCCCCATGACAGCATGAGGAGACCTCCAGTTCTCTCCCCTGGGAGTCACAAGTTGGACAGCTGTGATGCAACCAAGGATGCCCAGCTTCACACGCAAATGTGGCTGAGAGACCCGCACCCTGAGCCATCCCAAGGTGTGCTGGACAGGGGAAAACAGACAAGAATGACAGAAACAGGCTCATGTGCCACGGCCCCACCAGATGAGGGGTCGGGGTGCAACCCCCACTAGGCTGACCTCGGGCTGGAGGCAGCAATCTGCCCTTAGGGGCCAGACACACTGAGGCTGAGTCAAGAAGCAGAGACGTGGGAGTGGGCAGAGGCTGGCAGCCTCACCAGCCACTATTGCCAGGCAGACAAAGCCACAGAGGCAGGAATCTGTGCCGCCCCCCACCCCGCCCCACTTCTGCGCCCTGCCTACCACTGCAACCCTCATTTCCTGAAATGCAATGGGGCAGAAACAACGCATCGGTCTCAGTGGTCTGCCCTCACTGCAGTTAAACACAGTGAAAGACGGGGAGCTGTAGCTGCAAGAGCCCTTCTCCCTCACCCACACCTCACCCACTCATCTAGCAGAGCCTGGTAGAGGCAGCGGTAACAGTGCCGAAAGCACAGCAGGGCTGGGGGCTTCTGGTTATGGGAGTGGCACCAGGAACACACAGGTACAAAGCCGACCTCTGGCCTCGACCACCATGGGGTCAGCGCCCTGCAAATGAGGCCGCTGCATAGTGAAGAGCACGTCCACCTTCCTGTGCAGTCCAGGGCATTTCCCACAGGGAAGGCGCCCCATCCCACAGACACCCCCAAGTCCCTGCAGCACGAATAGCAGAAAACAAAATCCTGGCTGTATCAGCGCCTTCAGGAAAACAAAGACCTTTACTTGTCAAGCTGCTACACATGTAAGAACATCAAGTACTCAAAACAGATTTTATTTCCTCAAATGCACAGGCAGAGAAATAACCCATCAAATACCATGAATAAGCAAGGTAAGGTGAAGGAAGAAAATTAAAAATCTTCAGAAAATGAACTTAAAGACATGGAAGACTGTGATTTAATTACAGAGAATTCAATGTTGTGATCCTGGAAAAAAGGATCAGTGAGATATACACACACACGCACAAAATCTCAGAAAACCAGTTTGACAAGCTCAGAAATAAAATCGACATACAAAAAAGTACTTTACCAAGAGATTAAAATTATAAAAAAGACCAAACAGAAATTCTGGTCTGAAGAACTCAATAAATGAGATGAAGAATGAACAAGCAACCTTAGGAAATAGAGCAGAACAGAAGGAAGAAAGAATTAATGATAGAGAAAACAGAAATACAGAAATGACTCAGCTGGAAGAAGAGAGAAAACTAAGAAAAAATGAAATGAAAAAGCTCTATGAGAGTTATCTGACTCCATTAGAAATAGCAACATAAGAATGACCTTATGGAAAGAATAAAGGGTATAACGAAAGCAGACAAGAGGAAGAAAGGAATGGGAAGCTATTTTAAACAAATAACAAAGAGAACTTCCCCAAACTATGGAAAGAACTGGAACTTTAAATCCAAAAAGCTAATAGAACACATAATTATCTCCATCCAAAAAAGGCCTTATCCAGGGCACATTATATTAAAGCTGTAAAAAATTAATGACAAGGAAAGAATTCTTAAGGCAGCCGGAGAAAGAAGACTGTAACCTATAAAGGAAATCCCATTAGATTAACATTGAATTTTTCAGCAGAAACCCTATAAGCTATGAGAGAGTAGAATCAAATATTCAAAATATTGAAAGAGAGAAATCACCAGCCAATAATAATATATCCAGCCAAGTTATCTTTTAGAGATGAAGGAGGAACAAAGCCATTTTCAGGGAAAAAGCAGCAGAGGGAATTCACCACCGCAAGACCTGCACTACGAGAAACGTCGGAAGGCACTCTTCTGCCGAAAACAAAAAGACAAAGGGATAATAAAACCAAAACCGTTAGACGACTAAAGGAGAGACGAACCAGGAAATTGCAACTCTTATTCAGAAGAGGGTATTGAATATTCAGATATAAAGTTAAAGGAGATAAAAGCATTTTAAATAAAGAAGACAATAGCTACTGCAATTTGGGAATGAACACACAGCATAAAAAGGGATAATGTGCAACCAAAAAATCCAAAAGGGGATGGAGGAAGGAATTGAACTTGCACACATGAATGGCAATGAGATGCAATCAGAAGAAATGGGATCATTTTACATATAAAACTTTTTTTGTGCAAAATCTCAATGGTAAACAAAAACAAAAATATAGAACTGAGAAACATAACGTACAAGGGGGGAAGTGGAATATACAAACCATAGAATAGCACTGGGCTAAAAATAACAGAAACACAAGAGAAAAGAAACAACGGAGACACAGACTGGCCAGGAAACAGCAGACAACATGGCTACCGAAACTTCTCACATATCAGTAATCCCCCTCGATGTAAATAGACTGAACTCACCCATTAAGAGGCACAGTGTAGTGGGATGGACTAAAAACGGAAACACACCCTGGCTGGTGTGGCTCAGTGGATTGAGTGCCGGCCCGTGAACCAAAGGGTCACCAGTTCGATTCCCAGTCAGGGCACATGCCTGGGTTGCAGGCCAGGTCCCCCATAGAGGGGCGCACAAGAGGCAACCGCACATTGATGTTTTCCTCCCCACCTCCCTTCCCCTCTCAAAAAATAAATAAATAAAATCTTTAAAAAGTAAAAAAAAACAAGTCTAGCATCATCTTTTAAAAAAGCCCAGTTATTTGTTCTGTTCAGGAAACCTATCTCAACTGCAAAGACAAACATGCATTCAAACTGACAGTGTGGAAGATGATACTCCAAGCAAATGACACCCAGAAAAAAGGGGGTGTAGTCATATTTAAAACAGACAAAATAAATGTTAAGATAAAAAAGAAACAAGAGACAAAGATGTGCAATTTAAAATGATAAGGACAAAAAAATAAAGAAGATAGAATACTTATTAATATATATGTACCCAAACAGGGAACACCAAAACAATATATAAAGCAATTACTAACAGAAAAAAAGGGAAAAACAAACAAAAAATACAATTACAGTAGTGGATTTAAAGACCCCCGCTGAAAGCAATGGATAGATCATTCAAACAGAAAATCAATAAGGAAATATCAGCCTTAAATATCAATAAGGAAATATCAGCCTTAAATGACACATGAGTCCAAACAGACATAATTGATATTTACAGAGCTTTTCACCCCAGAATACCAGAATATACGTTCTCTCTAGTGCACAAGGACATTCTCAAGGATAGACCGTACGTTCAGGCACAGGACTAACTTAAGAGGACTGAAATCACACAGAGCACACTCTCTAACCACAGTGCTTTGACACTGGAAATTAACTGCAAAGAGAAAGCTGGGAAAACCACAAATATGTGGAGTTTGAACAGCATGCTACTGAAGAGCAACTAAGTCACAGAAGAAATAAAAGAAGAGATCAAAAGTGATATAGAGACAAGTGGAAAGGACAATATGATGTATCAAAAACTTTGGGATGCAGTAAAAGTTTATAATAAGAGGGAATTTTGTAGCATTACAGGTCCATCTCAAGAGACAAGAAAAATCTCAAATAAACAGTCAAACAACTCACCTTAAAGAACTAGAAAAAAAGAACAAGCAAAGCCCAAAGTCAGTAGAAGAAAGGAGATAAAAAATTAGAACTCAATTAAACAAAGTAGTGAACAGAAAAACAATTAAAAAATTAATGCAACAAAGAGCTGGTTCTTTAAAATGATAAATAAAATGGACAATCCTGTGGCTGGACTCACTAAGGAAATAAGAGAAAAAGACTTAAATAAACAAAATCAGAAATGGAAGGGAAGTTACAAGAGGCATCACAGAAATACAAAGTACTATACAAGAATACTACAAGATTGTAAGCCACCACATTTAATAACCTAGAAGAAAGGAACAGATTTTTAGAACTATATGACCTATATATATAGGCTGAATCATAAACTAGAAAAGCTAAATAGACACACCAACAGAAAAAAGTCATTCAAAACCTCCCAAAAATAAAATTCTAGGATAAAACCCATATGATCATATCAATAAATGCAGAAAAAAAAACATTTGAAAAGATACAACATCCCTTGATGATGAAAACATTCAATGAAATGGGTATAGAAGGAAAGTTCATAATAAAATTCACGCATGACAAACCCTCAGCTGGTATTATAATCAATGTAAGAAACTAAAAGCTTCTCCTCAAAGATCAGGAGCAAGACAAGGATGTC